>PVHP010000487.1:0-144758 GCA_004024765.1 Zapus hudsonius
CACACACTCCTGCTCTCTCCTCTTTTCTCCCTCTCTTCAACCTAAAAAGTTTGATTTGAAAGGTCAGAGGAAGTAGAGATGAGAGAAGCCAAAGCTCTGGGTTTTGAGGATAATGGACCAGTGTAAAGTCAAACAACAGTAGTGTGGCCTGCAAATGGAAGGTTTAATTATTTAAATTGCTGGGAGCCAGAGGATGGCTCAACTTGCTCAAGCTGAAACCAAGGACTGACTTCAGCCAAAACCAAAACGGGGAAACCCAAAACCACAAATCACATTTGGTTTTTGTCCATGGCCACACTCCAAACCCATCTGCCTGTCAGTATCCCACCCCAGTGGCCTTCAGCTTCCCTGGGACTTGTGGGTGGGTCATGCCTCTCTGCAGCCGGCGGCACCAGTCAGCTCACTCAGATGGACTAGGCTGGCTGAGTGCTCCTGGATGACCAGGCTGCCCAAGGTCTTCTTCTTATGCCTCCTTCAGTCTCAGACCCTCTGTGTATATGTACACACACATACTATGTATATTTTTACATATGTGTGTTTGAAAAACAAGGCATAGACTGATTTTTATCCATGTGTATATATATGTGTGCTCTCATGTGGGATCAGGGGTGCATGTGTGCTCATTCATGTGGAGATCTGAGGACAACTTCAGTGTCATTCCTTAGGAACACTATCCACTATTTTTGAGACAGGATTTCTCATTGGTCTGGAGTTCACCAATCAGGGCCAGTGAGCAAGGGATCTTCCTGCCTCCAACTTCCGAGTACTGAGTTTAAAGGCACACCACCACTTTGTGCTTTTAAAAAATTGGATCTAGAGATTAGATTCATGCCTTCATGCATGTGAAGCAAGCATTTTGCTGAAAGAACTATTGCCCCAGCTCCACAGACTGACGATAATGCACACAGCCAAAAGCTCTAGTAGCAAGAATATATAAAGACTCTCTCAATACAAAAGCAAAAGGTGCAACAAGGCCATTCCCATCAAAGGAACAGAGAAACAATGTGTACTGTCACTGGTAATGAAGTGGCACCTTACATGCATCAGACTGGCCCAACTCAAGGTCTTAAAATATGGGCTGATGGTAAGATGTGCAGGCAAAGTCTCAGGGCCTCCGAAGGAGAAGGCACTTGGCAGGACTCCTTTGGGGACCAATTTAGTATTGTCTAGTAATTCTACTTTTTGATGTGATGTAACCTTTGAACAAACAAACATATTGAAGCCATTGGCTCTGGCCCAAATGGTCACTAATAAGAGAACAGATGCAGTGTGTTAACACTGGAACAATGGAATATTCTAAAGCTCAAATCAGGTTTTTAATATTGAGGGTCAGATTGTAAATATTTGAGGCTTTGTCAGCCATGTTTTTCTCTGTTGTAATCACTCAACTTGACTGTGGTTCTGATAATTATTTGTGAACAAAAGGTATGGCTGTATCCCAATAAAACTTTATTTACAAAAACAAATGGTGGGTCAAATTTGGCTTGCAGGTCACAGTGTGACAACAGCTATGGAATAGCAGTGAAAAATAAATGAACTGGAAGGGGGTGGTTGGAGAGATGGCTCAGTAGATAAAGGGCTCACCACTGAGTCGTACCTGAGTTCTATCCCCAGACCCATACAAAAAGTTGGATGTCATGGCCAGCTTCTGTCATGCTGGCCCTCAAGATACTGATGGCAGGATGTGGAGGGGAGAAAGGAGACTTTCCCAGAAGCTCATGGGGAGTCCAGCAACAGAACAGCAGAGCTGGAACCCAGAGCAAGACACCCTGCCTCACGTGAGGTGGACAGGCAGGGACCCCCCCCCCTTGAAAGTTGTCCTCTGGCCTCCACAAACATTCTGTGGCATGCACACACTCACACACATGCAAACAAATAAGTAATCATTCATAAAAACAATAAATGAACCTGTATCAAGATGCACAAATGTCACAATATAATAGTAAATGAGAAAAGCAAGTAATTGAAGGACATGTAAAAGAATACTTATTATTAAAGAATACAAATACACACACACACACACACACACACACACACACACACACACACACACAAGGTCAAGAGGGAGACACTGGAGACTCCCAACTCTATTTGACAGTGTTACACTGAAGATCTGGAACAGAGAAGGCAGCATGACTATGTTTTTGAAATGGGGCACTGAACAGAGGTTTTTGTTTTCTTTTCCTTCTTCCTTTTCAGGATGTTTGAAAGACTTCACTAAAGTCTTAAGTCCAGTCTGGCAGAAGTGTGAGTGTGCACTCCCTCCATCAGAAGAAACATGGCTCTGTTCATGCCTAGAAAGCTCTAGTTGCTTAAGAAGGGCTCTCAGGGCTCCGCCTCTGTTGATGCCTACATTCCTTTATTGGCTTCTGACAAGCTCTGTCTTTCCAGACTTGAGCAAACTAAAAGGGACAAGAAGGCTGTTTGCCACCCTGAAGACACACAAACACTCCAGCCAGGGACTAAGGAGATGCTCAGAGGGGAAGGTGCTGCTGAACAAGCACGACGACCTGAGTTCAGATCCCAGCAGCCATGTGAAATGCCTGGTGTGGTAGTGCATGCCTGTAATCTGGTGCTGGAGCTGGAAACAGGGGCTCCCTGGGGCTCCCTGGCTAGCTAGTGCTCCAGCTTCAGGGAGAGACCCAGTCTCAAAGCAGAAGATGGGTAGTGATGATGGTGAACCCCATAACAGCACACCTCAGGAAGAGACCAAGGCACTGACAGACTCTCCCAACCAGCGTGCCCAGTCTCCCCAGAGGCCCCAAGCGGCTCAAGTTCATTATGTGCCTGCCATTAACTCTGCAGCTATTTACTGGGTGGGCTCAGCTAGTGTGTATGGGGACCTCAGTCCCCATCTTGGAAGCTTTAGGTGGATTGGGGTCAAGCTTAGGGGCTTTTTAAAAAATATTTTATTGATTCACTTTCTTTTTTTAAATATTTTATTTATTCATTTTCAAGCAGAGATTCAGAGAGAGAGAGAGAGAGAGAGAGAGAGAGAGAGAGAGAGAGAGAGAGAGAGAGAGCGCACCAGGGCCACCACCTTGTGGGTCTGGCATATGTGGGTCCTGGGGAATTGAACCCAGGGCTTTAGGCACTGGAGGCAAGTGCCTTAACCGCTGAGCCATCTCTCCAGCCCAAGCTTAGGGGCTTTTGTGGCCCATGGGAATTGGCTCAGGACCTGCAAACAGCAAATAGATGTATCATAAAATGCTATGTACTTTAGGAGGTATGTCTGAGTATCTTTGAGCAACTCTTAATGTGCCCCAAATATTTATGTATTCTATGTCCTTGCTAAGGCTTACCAGTCATTGAAAAATGTATAATTTTCCTCAGATAACCAGGGAGAGGAATATTGTGTTCTATAGTATCTATTTCACTAGAGAAAATTGTCTGTGGCGTCAACTTAAAAATCTAAATTGTCTGCTCCAAAGCTCCTTGGGAATTATTACCACAAGAAACATTGGGCTCTGACAGGCTTTTCTCAGCCCACAGTCCACAGGAAGGAGACTGAGCCTCTCCCTGCCAGAGGGAGGGAGGTAGGAGGCAAGGGGTCCACTTTGTGGTTAAATTGGCAGCCTCCTTCTGACCACATCTAAGGAGTGGGCCATGGGACCACTTTAGTCATCCAAAAATCAACCGACTGGCTCCAAGACAGGAAATGAACCCATCTGTCTGCAGCAGGCCTTGGGAAGTGACCTCTTAAATCCTCTAAAGCCTGTGACATTGGCCCTCACATGCCCATTCTCTTTCTCTTTCTCTCTTTCCCTCTGTCTCTTTCTGCTTGCAAACAAAAAACCATTTTTTTGCCCTACAGTGAAATCATCCACATAGAACATATAAAAGTACAGTATATTCAGTATATATATATATATATATATATATATATATATACTGTATATATATATATATACAGTAACTGTCAGCCAGAGATTCATAAGTCCTGGACAGCGTGTATAGATTCCAGACTAAGCCTGGGCCCTCATCCCAAATCCTCTACGATGCCTATCTTCCTAAGCTCCTCTCCCCTAATGACCTCTCTGCCCCCCCAAACTGATGAGCCCACTTTACACTCATTTCCAAATTGTGGTTATGTGCATATGAAGATTTCATCGCCCTTATTTGAGTCTAAGCTAAGGATGCCAGGGTCTGCAGCTGGCCCATCACTCCACCTCCCATAGCGCCTTGCTTGGTACCTGGCATGCAGTGTGTGGAGAGAAGTGTGAGAGCCAGTGAGAGCTGGGTTAGTGAGTCAGGCAAGGCCTGGCTCTACTCTCAGCACACAACTGAAAACCCAAAGGATCAAGACATGTTAAGAATTGATTCTGATGGCAGCAGGAAGGTGAGGGGCTGCCTATCTTCCTCATTTAGGCCTCTGTTTAGCTACTTGATTCAGTCATTCAATGGTCACTTATTGACTACTGCCTTTAAATAAAGCACTCAAGTAAGCACTAGAATAAAGGGAATAAAGGGTCACTCTTCCTACAGAGCAAACACCACAGGGGGAGGACACAAGTTCATAGAGTACCACATAAAGCCTGGGAAGTCCTGTTTATTACATGCTGAGGCTGAAAACATGTGTGACACTGGGAATATGGCTGAACTGATACCATGACTTTGCCATGTACCAATAACAGAATTTTTTAGTAAGTTATTTCACCTTCCTGCATCTCCACACTTGGTACTGGGAATATGGTTGCGGGTCACACAATACCACTTCAGCTGATGACTGTCACAATGTAGTCGGGAAAGCAGTACCAAGTGTGGAAAAGAGTGAAGTACGGTATATGAGTGGGTTTCCATAAGGTGGTCACAGCTGGCCCTCTGACGACACAGTAGGACACACAGAAGGAAGACCTAGCCCAGCCTTGGCAGACCAGGAACATTTCCTGAGGAAGCAGGTCACTTCCGAGTCTTTAAGGGAGTCAAGGCCATAGCTTTGGGTCACAGGGAAAGCAGCTCTCCCAATGAGATTTCCAGCTCCAGTCTCTAGAGAAGTAACTCTGGCTCCCCTGGGCTGTGACTCATGGGTTGACTGGGGAGTAAAGAGGAAATGTTTGCACAGACATGGAGCAGCTCTATGGGGCTCTGTGACACGTGCAGCCTGGCTAGAACATTCTGCTGTGGTGGGGCACAGGTAGGACCTCATCATTAGTGGAATAGATGCAGCTAAGGCCTGGTGGTCTTTCTGGACACAATTTCTCTGAAAGCAGCAGGAGAAGCACTCAATATCTACAGATCCCCAGCTATCATTTATTCTAATGTGCATACCTGGTAGTGTGGATTTCCAAAAGGTACACATTAAAACTATACCACCATTCTCATACTTCAAAAACCAATAATGGTAACTTAATATTATAATATCTAACTGTTTTTCTTAAATGTACTTTAAAAGATATTTTATTTTATTTTCAAACAGAGAGAGAAGAGAGGCAGGAGACAGACACAGACACAGAGAAAATGGGTGCACAGCAGGGCCTCTAGCCAAAATGAACTCCAGACACATGTACCACCTTGTGCATCTGGCTTTACATGGGTATTGGGGAACTGAACCCAGGTCATTAGGCTTTGTAGGCAAGTGCCTTCAGTGCTGGGCCATCTTGACAGCTTTGGACTTTTTTTCAGCGCTGGAGAGTCACAAGGGCCTCACAAATGCTAGTAAGCTCTCAACCACTGAGCTACATCCCTAGCAGATGCCATCAACCATTTAATCACGATTCAAAACTTACCCATTATTTCGATATGTTTTAATATGCTTTATTTAGAGTAGATTTCAATCAAGTCTACCTGTGGGGTTAACAGATCTGAGTTTCTCTCAGTTCCCCTCTCTCCAATGCTCACAATGAATTTCCTATGACCCATATAAAGGTTAGATTGAGGCTCAGGGAGCTGCAGCTGGGATGTTTGGACAGAGCATCCTCACACTGGTGATGTGGATTCTGGCTGTATCACATTGGAAGACAGACAAGCAATGGTTGGCTGGCTGGCTTCCTGTGCTTCTCCACCTGGCTTAGAGGAAACTCCTGACTCAGGTAAAAGACAGGAAGCAGCTGGAGAAGACTGGCCATTTGCCAACTAAAGAAAAAAAAAAAGCACTATTTCCCACAGAATTTAACTAAGATCCACTGCTATGCACAATCCACAAAATGTTCATAATAGACTCCAAAATTATTTGCAAGATAGAGATTCAGGGAAATTTCAACTCAGTTGAGAAAAGACAGCCAATAGATGCTAACACCAAGATGACCCAGACCCTGGGATTATGTGACAGAGATTCTACAAGAGCCATCATACAAGCAATCACAGACACTTTTCAAACAGATGGGAAAGCAGAAAGTCTCAGCAAAGAAATGGAAAAGAATCACAAGAAAATCTGAAATATGAAAAACTTAGCAAGTGAAGTTAAAGCACAGCTAAGCAAGACTGGAGAAGCAAGAAGACTGGCTAAAGATGACGAAGGAAAGGTCTGGGAGCTTGACGACAGGTGCACAGAAGGCTCCAGACCGAGAAATAACAAAAGCCTCAGGACTTGTGGGACAACTGCAGAAAATCTGGCGCTCTGATCAGCTGAATCATGTGAGGAAAGAAGTAAGAAGGGAACAGTACACACACACACACACACACACACACACACATATATAAAATAAAAACATACTAGCTGAGAATAGACTAAGACTAAGTATGGCAGAAGACCAAAGCCTGCTGTCATAGTCAGCCACACGCCGCTGGGATGAATCTCCACACCAGGCAGGCAGTTTTGGGAGGAAAGTATTTATTGAAGTAACAGATCCAGGGGAAGTTCCAGAATGGTGAAAGAGGCTGCCCCCTTTCACAGGTCCAAGCAGAAAGAGAGACCCAGCACCATTGCCTCCAAAACAAGCAAGTACCAACTACCAAACAGCAGGACTGCCAGACTTCAGCTCCAACTGCTTTTTGTATATCTATAGCTGGAATTAATTTCACATCAACCCCAGAATCACCTTTGGGCTGGAGCCTAAAATCCGCCTAGATGACACCTCCTCCAGCCAGACAGCTGGAGAAAAACTTTTACACTTTTAAATCTATGGGGGCGGGGGGGGGGTATCCATTCAAACGACCACACCTGCACTCAAACAGCTCAAAGAACCCTAAACAAGATAAACTCAAAGAAAGCCATACCAGACACCCATCATCATAATCTAAATGCTGAGAATGCTAAAAATGAAAGACAAAAATCTTCTAAGCAGCTAGAGAAAAATGGTATATAATCTATGGGGAAACAGATCAAATGACTATAAATTTCTCTTTGTAGAGCAGAGAAGCCAGAAGGAAGTGTCACATTTAAAGTGCTCAGAGAAGAGAACTGTCAGCCCAGAGTAACGTACACCATAAAAACATCCTTTAGGAATAAAGGTGAAATAAAGACGTCCTCAGATCCATGAAAGCTGAGAGAATTTGTTGCCTGCAACGGCTGCTTTAAAAAGCATTGCTAAAGCAAGTTCTTCAGGCGGAAGGGAAGCAATGCAGAAGGAGCCTAGAAACACCAGGGAAGGGGAGACCAGTCCGAGTGGCAGCTGCAAGGCTAACAGTGTCTCCTCTAGAGTCTTTCATGTAGAGTTGAACATTTAAAGCAAAAATTCAAATACTGGGGCAGGGGAGATGGCTCAGCAGGTAAAGCCCTTGCCTCAGTTTGGATCCCAAGTATCAAATGCTGGGTGTAGCAGCCCAGGCCCGTAATCCCAGTGGTGGGGAGACAAGACAGGATATCCACAGAGCTTGCTAATTAACCAGTTCATCAAGCCACATTGGTGAGCCCCAGGTTTAGTGAGAGAGCCAGTCTCAAAAAAACAAGGAAGAGAGTGATAAAGGAAGACCTCTAGCCATCCACACCCACACATGTGGACATAGGTTAATGGGGGTTGAGAGTTATCCTCTAGGACATGAAGAGACCTTCTGAGGGTGCTCCACACCCCACGAGGGTGCAGTATTGACTTGGCTTTCTGGAAGGACTGAGCACAGCTTCGGGAGTCTCGCCAGAAAGCTCTACATAAACTTTCCACCTGGGATTTATCAACCCCTGAAGGTCATTATCTCCATCCCTCCTGCACTAGGGTTATGAGACCTAGACGGGAACTTGGTTGTTCATCTGCTGATTGACAGTCAATAAAAAAGAAAATGACAGTAGGAAGCTGAGGCCAAACTGATACACATTTACTAAAGGGCTAAATGAAATATAAAAGAAGTCTATTCTTGGAAATCCTAAGCAAAATTCTAAATAAGGGAAGGGTTTGTTTTAAGCCACTAATTCTTTTTCTTTCTTTTTTTAATCAGTTGCTCTGGGGCAGTCATGAGACCAAGACTTTTACCTAATTCTCACAAGAAGCCAGGAAATGGGCAATGTGCAGACTTAGTTTAGAGAGACCAGGAAAGCGCCCTGCAAGGGCAGATGTGGCATTGACTCCAGCTTCCCTGGGGAGAGAACACAAACCCAAGCGTAGAGCAGGGCTGCAGAGCAACTGCCCTCGGTCAGACTACTATCCTGCCGATGACGTGTACCCTCCCTGCTAATGTGTACTTCGGCCATTCTACGACCCCTATGACAGCGCCCCCAGATTCTGCAAGGTGAGCCCAGGAAGATGGGATAAGGAAAAAGGAGGAGTCACTTCCTGTGTCTCCAGTGGCAGGGGACAGAAGTGACTGCTCTCCAGAATTGCATAAATAACATAGGAGAAAGCTGCTTTCCTCTACAAGGACTTAAAGGAGAACCAGCAAACCAGGAGGGATGAGATCGACCTACCCAAACAATCTTCATGAAGTTACTGAAAATATGATTTGGAAAAAAATAATAAAATAAAAGTAGCCACAATGAACAGCATCACAGTTACAGACATTAAAGAAGGAGTGTCTGTTGTGGAAGAGACAGCCAAATAATTAATAGTTCATTCTAATTGACAGGATAGCTTTTTTGTATTTTTTAAGTTTTTTCTAAGAATCAGAAAGAAAATGGTTATAAAAATACCTCAGTGGTTTACGTGGGTGGTGGGTGGGCAAGGAGAAGTGAGTAGGCAGTGAAACCATACACTATAGACCTGGTCATGCATCTGCCCAAACACATGGAGGGTACAGCACCTACAGTGAACCCTGGTGTCCATCATGGACTCTGGGAGATTTGAACTGTTGTTGCAGATACACTCTGGTGTGGGAATGTGGGTGGTGAAGGCAGGAAGAATGTGGGAAACCTCCATGCCCATACCCTGCTCCTAATTTTGTATGACCCTAAAACTCCTTTGAAAGCATCTTTTAAAAAATATTTTCCCTCATATGTAGTTCCTAACCATGTTAAATTGGAACATTAAGAAGATCTGTCAGTGAACAGAGAGACTGTAAAAGGGAATGGAAAGAATTGGGGGGGGGTAATGGGAGGGTAGGGGAGAATGGGAGGGTGGGGGGAATCATACACTAAACTAAACTAATAATGAATTGACACCATAAAACCCTTGATTTTTTACAGTAATCTCCTGAGGAAGCTTGCACGAGGGGTCCCACCTTGCACGAGGGGTCATGAATAGAAAGGGAGGAAGCCTAACCTCAAGAATAATTGCTCAGGTCTGCATCTTCCTGTCCCAGTTACTGGTTCCTTCCCACACTGAGCTGTTGATCAAAGAGACCCACAAGGTCCCCAAAACATGACAGACTTCTGTCAGAGCTCTTGAATACCTGTCCCAAGCCTAAGGTAAGACCCTACCTGTTGCTGAAGAAATCACAAAGTGTCATCAAACAATACCAAGAGATCCTGCTAGATTCAGAATGGTAACCATCTCCCAGATGGTAGCATGTATAGCCATTGGAAGGTATTGCATGAGCTGCCAGGGGAAAGTGGTCAATGATATTTGGAGAAAGAAGACACCACTGATATACAATATAGACAGTTGTCACAAGAATGCTGAACACACGGCTGTATGGAAGAGACCAGCAAGTCAAGAAATGTTCATCTGTGCAATAGTGGCACTAAACAGAGGAGGATAATCAATGGCTTACTGATTGGCTAAGAGATCTGCTCAGTGACAAGGAACCCTTAACTGGAACTGGGATCCATGGCAAAATCCTATGGGGACCAAGATCTTGGGCTCCTAGGGGAAATTCCACTACCAGAGAGCTACAGAGAGGTTATACCCATTAGAAGCTAGCCAAAATAGCAATGTTGTCTCATTTAACCTATATTGATCTCACTCTCTGAAGGAGATTCTGTTTGTATTTTTCAGAAGGCAGTGAGAGATCCAGGGACAACTCAATTCCACTAACAAGACACTGGATGATGGCTGACATCCTGGCAGGAGACAAACCACACCTAGCCTTCACACAGGGCCCAAATTAAACCTACGAGAAAGTGAGGAGACAAACAGGAGACCAATCACCATAGCAAGTCTGATAACCCATGAAGGGTCAATGGAGACAGACACCAAAGATACCCAACACAACCCAGGGCAAAGATCCCGAGATACTTAAGATCTCAACAACAAAGCTGACTCAAAACTCACCCACTATGACTCAGGGAACTGAGCGGAAGAGGAGTGGAAAGAATTAAGATCCATGGTGGGGGAGAATATCCAGAGACATCACCCTTCTCAGCAACAATACACAAGGGGGAAGAAAGAAAAAGAGAGAAAGAAAACCTGGCTACCTCTGGTACAGTTCATAACCCCCTAACCTATGGACAGATCCAGTATGTGCCGAGGAAGGACCCCAGTGGGTAGGGGACAGAGGAGGGAAATGGGGACCCATTCATTAAATTTGCTTATGCAGTGTATATACTTATTCATAATAAAGATGTTAAAAATATGCATAAATTGAACATGGTAATGTAGGCTGTTTGACCCTAGCACGTGGGAGGCAGGTGCAGGAGTCAAGTCCAGCTTAGAGAGATATAAGACAGAGAAAGGAAATAGTATATTTGCTCAGGGCCAACTATAAAATCTCAAGTAGTCAAACAGCAGAAAGGAAAGAACTCTGTGCCCAGAGGGCAGCACAGCAGGTGTGAAGCAAGTTGCTGTGGGGAGAGCTGAACCATCTAAAAAGTAGGGGAGAGACTTAAAGTCCATGAGTCTTCAGTGTGTGAGTCACTGTGGTCACAGAGATGCTGGAAAAGAATATTGCATGTATTCAGACCAAGGAAGGGTTAAGTCTAACAGCAAGACTGTTAAGAAGCAACAGAATAAATGAGAGAAAGAGAGAGAGAATATCAATGTATTAATATCATAGACTATCATATAGCAAGTAAAAAGAACGAGTCTGCAGTCAGAAGTTAGCATTATACTACTCAGATTTTTAATAAGAATATTTTCTCCTAGTGTGTAGACAGTAGCTAAGCATTTCTTGAGTACTATAAGGAAGCACAAAAGCTTGAAAACAGAAATTGAAACAGTCAAGCAGATGGAGATGGGAATGAGCTGTTCGGCCTCTACTTGAGGGCTCCTGTCTGTTCACTGGGGGATACATCTGCACCCCCAGACAATCTGATATGGCACCCCCAGAGGCCCACCACAAACAGTAGCTGAGTAAGAACAGATTAGCACAACAGGGAGGTGGTAAAGACCACCATGTGGGTATGAGCAGATGCCCAGCGTGTATGAGTATGACAGGCTGAGTATGACAGGAATGCGAGAGGTGGGGAGAAGAAGGTCCCCAGCACTTACTGCAGTTCTCCTCGTCGCTGCCGTCAGGACAGTCCTCAAACCCATTGCACTGGAAGCGGCCGATGATACAGTGGATCCCGCTAGCACAGGGGAAGAAGGTCGGGCCACACTTCGACTTAGCTTTGGCTGCAGGAGGAGACACATAGTGAACCATCAGGAAAGGAAGTTCTCAGGTGACAGCCTCCCATTGGTTCAGCACCTTTTGGGAACCTGCTATGGTGTGCCACCTGTGTCCAGCAGCACTCCCATCCTAGAAACTGCCACACTGCTTCTGAGAACTGCACAGTTTATGTGAACATCTGCTTTCCTCCGGGGAGTGTGGAATTGAGGGCCATGCTAGGGAGAGGGGAGCCATGGGGCAGCACTGAGTCTTGAATGAGTTTGCTGGTAGACAGCCCTTCACATGGATGGTGCAACTCGCCAGTGGGGGAGTAAGCACACGTGTAGGCATGCTCCAGCTAAGACAGCCTGGGGGGCCCTTGGGGGCCTGAGCCTGGGCACCTTGGGTGCCACCACCATCACCTTCAGCCTGTATTGATTCTGTTTTGTATCCTTCCTTGGTCATAAATGACAGCCGAGTTCCAGGAGTCCTCCCAGGAGGAAGTGATGAAACGGTGGAGGCGGGGTCTTAGGGAACCCCAACACTAACTGCTGTGATGGAAATAGATCCTTTCCCTACTTCATGGATGTGCTGTGAGGATAAAATGACTTGCCTATGGTCACACAGCTGGAAAACCTAGTCCTGAGGTAAAGCCCAGGCACACAGACTCCAGAAGCTGAGACCTCAATCCACTGAAGGACAGGTCTCTGGGCTAAAGGCTAACACTTTTCCCCAAGAAATCCATCACACATTCCTGCTATACAGTCTGAACAGAACACTTGTCAGTTGGGCTTGATTTAGTTCCCCAATAAACCTAGCAACCCTGGGAGGGGGGTGATGCACTTTCGGCTTATTGGTGCTGAGACGGCACTGGGTTATTTGAAGGCATAAGATCAGGTCCATGGCTAAGTGCAGGTAGCAACCTCACCGAGCATCCTTCCCTTCGCCTATCTCAGAGGCAAAAGCCGAGGTCCTCCACGAAGGAAAAGGCTATTTCTTTGGAAGAAACAGCAGTAAATGCTTCCATCTGACCTGCCTGTTCTGTGCTAATGTAGGCAGCAGTGAGTAGGGTGTTAATGCCTGGGGTGGTGGTGGTCTGAATATAAAATGTCCCCCATCGCCTCATGCTTGGTTCTCAGCTGGTAGAGCCTTGGAGGTGGAGCCTTGCTGGAGGAGGTGTGTCATTGGGTTTGGGCCTTGGGATTTGATAGTCCTGCCTTGCTTGCCAGCAAGCTCACTCTTGCTGCTTCCTCCCAGCTGTTATGTGCTAAAATGTGATGCCCAGATTTCTCCTCGTGCCATGCCTTGAATGCCATGATGAAATTTCTCCTTGAAACTGTAAGCCAAACATAACTCTTCCCTTCTAGAAGCTATTTCTGGTCTGGTGTTTTGTCTCAGTTCAGGTTTCAAAATCCACATGGCTTTTTTTTTCAGCCCAACCTTCTTGCTCTTCCCAAAGCACAAGCTCAGGAGAGTTCTGGGTTCAAACCCTGACATCATTTTGAAAACTCTGACAACTTTCTAAATATTGCATGGCTGAGCTTCTCAAACAAATGGAGGAAATACCTATTACATAGAGGAGTGTTTGAGTGTCAAGTGTCCCCCACAGGCTAATAGGATTGAACACTTGGTCCCCAGCTGCCAGTGCTGTTTAGGAATGTTATGGAACCTTTTGGAGATGAAACTTAGCTGGAGAAATGGAGAAAGTGGGTGACTCCTCATCCCTCTTGAGATGAAGGCTGCATAACCTGAAGCAACATGAGGGCAATCGGCCAAAAAAATGGCCAGCGGGAACAGTTGGTTATCACGATGGAAGCCCTCATGAATATCAGGCACTGTAGGGCAACAGGGAAAGGGCAGGATTACTGAAGGAACTGGGGGTGTGAGAGGCAGTGTTCAACGCCTATGTTATGTTCATCAGGAGAGTGAAGAGAGAAGTTAATTCGGCAGGACCCTTGGGACTGCTACGGGGCTTTAGTGGCTTTTGGGAGCCCCATGGTGGGATGTGTGTAGGAGAGTCTCTGGTGGGTGCCAAGGATTTAGGATGGTAAGTCAGGCTCTGAAGGTCTGAAAGCACTCAGGAGATGTTGAAAATAAAGAGAAAGGGGGCCTATCTGGGTTACTCAAAAGCAAATGTGGAAAAACTTGAGCCGAGTGAGAGTTTCTAGGGAAAGCATTAACAGAAAGCCAAATGCTGCACTGGTGAGCTTCTGGAAGGCTTTAATGCCAAATGTCAGTTCACCAAAGGGATGAAAGAAAGAGTTAATGACAGAGTGGTCCAGATGGAAAGATGAAGCTTGGGGTCATAGGGGTAAACAAGTATACCCAAAGTTTTTTTCTCCCTGCAACGAACTAACAAGTAAAATCAACACACGCATGCCTCTACCATCTAACTATCTAACAAGTAAAAACTGGAACTTCAACAGTATCAAGTGAACATAACCCTATTACAAACGAATAACAGCACCACACTAAAGGGCGTAGGAAGAAAAGAACTGGCCCTAAGCAGCCATGGACACATTATCCCGACAGAATCCTATCTATGAGGCTTGGGAAGAAAGAACGACACTAAAATACGATGCTGAAGTTATATCTGGCCCTCATGGCTGTGGAACAGCAATTATGCCTTTTGTGTGACAGGAGTGGAATGAACAAGTAAGTGTACTGTGAAAAGTCAGAGCAAGATGCCTCTCTGTCAGAGAAAGTCGTCGAAGGAAAAGAAAATATTAGTTAGACTGACTCCTGGGGCTTGGGACTGGAATTACAGGCATCAGCATGAATTTATAGCTTTTAACTTTTTGGCTGCCAGACCTATTCAACGGATGATGAGATGAACTAGAGATTGGCATGTATGCATGTGCACACACACACACACACACACACACACACACACATATATATATATGTCATGTACACATACATGTTCCCTAGCTCTGCTTGTTCAGAGGCACTAGAGGCAATGACACTATAGTAGCAACACTCATATCCAGCACTCAGATCTTCGTTTCTAAATGCCACTAGCCTACTGGTGAGAGCCAGGCTCCATGGAGAGGGGTTCATTCCAGGGAGCGCGTGCAAGGTGCGAGGGAGGGCTGAAAACACACGGGGAATGCCAATAGATCAAAGGAGTTCACCGGAAGCAGTTCCCAACAGTCAAAGCTAGAACAATTAAACAACCAAAGAACAGTCTTGGATTATAATCCAAATATCTCTGAGATCATATTGACACTAAAAATTGTTTAATGAATCTAAAAATGACGTGAGAGGGAGGAGATGCAGGCCTTTCTTCTATAATAATTCCCATTAATGATTGTAGATAGGACTCAGGAATGAGAAAATATTAAGCAAACTGTGGTGATGATGGTTACCCAGGCAAGATCCACTAATGGATGCTAAAATTAAAAGATGAAAGCCTGAAGATAAACAGGATGGCTGTAAAGTAGCTCCTCTAAATGCTAATTAATTATAAAGGGAAAAACAGTGACGACCAATGGAGAAACTTGGCAGGCATGGCTTTGACCAAGGGATCATGGTCAATGAAGGCAAAGTAACAATATAGTCTGTCACATGAGGAACTCAGAAGACCACCACCACAGCCCTTCTGTAGTATTCTTGCCAAAATGCAATACTTGGAGGCAATGGTGGGAAAGCACAGACATGCCCGGGAGGACTCTCAAAAGTGTAACTGTCCAGTAATCTCCAAGGTCATGAAAGACTAAGGAATTCCCAAAGACTGGAGGAGGCTAAGAAGACCGGAAGACTAAATGCAATACGGAATCCAGGAACAGAAGATGGATTTTAGTGGGAAATTGGTTAAATTCCAGTGAGGTAGGCTAACAAAGTTAATCGTATGCTAAATGGCTTAGATTTGCTTAGGCTTGACAACTGCTGTGGACCTGTAAGATGTTCATATGAATGGAAGGACAGAAATGAGGAGGGTGAGGAGCCAGCGACTTCTCTGTAGCCCTAAAATAAATTCAAAACTAAAAGCTACAATCGTGTTCATTGTATAGAAAGAGAGAAGAAACAAAGAACCTATAACCTCTGCGTGCCAAGGAAACCACGATGTTATTCAATGTAGTTGATACCAAAGTGCACATTATGTTTTTAATGTTTCAAGATTGCATTAGTAAACTTTTTATTTGGGATATTTGTAGATTTGCATGCAGTTGTAAGAAATAAAACAATGAAATGTTCTAACAACTGGGTGTGACGGTGTGTGCCTGTCATCCCAGCGCAAAATCTGACACAGGAGGATGACAAGTATGGTAAGATCCACAGCAAGTTCCTTGCCATCCTGGGCTACATAGCAACATCCCATCTGAGGGAGGGAGGGAGGGAGGGAGGGAGGAAGGGAGGAGAAGAGGAGAGAGAGAGAGAGAGAGAGAGAGAGAGAGAGAGAGAGAGAGAGAGAGCGCACATTTGCCCCTTTCCTTCTCACCTCCAATGGCAGCATCCTGTGAATCTAGAGGACAATGCCACATTGAGATATTGACAGGGATGCCATGGAGATCCAGAACAGGCCACCATCCCAAAGATGCCTTGTGCTGTGACCACCACTCTCCTGCTTTTGTCCATCTGTTTTCATTGATTTTCGGTGTTCACTAATCTGTTCTACGTTTCTGTAATTTCAAGTGTGTTATAGAAGTGGAATCACAAATATACAACCTTTCTGGAATGGCTTATTTTCATTCAATGTAAGTAAAACACATGGAATTTTGTATGGAAAAATCTCTCAGAATTACAACACAAATGTTTTCCAAAATTTGTTGTGGCTATAAACATGCTTCACCATCTTGGTATAGCAAGGTTATGTTGACATTTCTTCTATGTTGGGTACTTGGTGTTGTGGTTTGTCCCCCAGAGATTAATGTGTTGGAAGCTTGGTTAAAATGAAGGAATTTAGAGGTGATAGGGTCTTGATGAGACAGGGCCTAGTGCAAGACACTTGGGTCATTTGAGGGTAATTCATTTCTGTGAGCATGCACAGTCCCGAGCCTGACACAGCTCTCACTTCCTACCTTGCCATGTGGCCTCTCCTTGCTCATACATATTCCTGCTGTGATGTCTCCTACCATGTGACATAGCTATGACAGCCTTCAACCAGAGCTGAGAAGGTATTGTATGAGCACCAAACGCTCGAACCTCAAAGTCTGTGAGCTATATAAACCATAATCCTCCTTCTACACAAAGTACCTAGCCTCAGATATTTTGATTGCAACCATATTCAAAATTATACTGTAAAGAACATCTTTATGCACAAGACTTTGCCTGAATGACAAATAATATTCTTGAACCCAATTCCAAGAAAGATGGGCACTAAGTCCATAAGGGTATGAATGTTTCCATCAAATACGTGATACATTAGGGAGCTGTTTCACCAAATATTTATCTTAGGATAGATTTGAAAACAAAAGAGCTACCTGCTTCCTGAACACTTTAGAATCACTTGTTCATTATTTTAAGTCACTACAGCAATATCGGGGTCTCGAAGCTATTAGGAATGGGTGTAGGTTTGGGGTTATTTTTTTCTACCAGCTAAAGCATTAAAAGAACAGAGAGACAGGTTCATTGATGCCCTCATCTCTTGCTCTCCTTGGATTGGTCATATGATGTCTACTTAGCCAATTCTGGCTCTAATGGATCTGAAGTATCCAGGGGCTGACAGCTGATAGACTGACCTCTGACCTCTGCACCTTTGTTCCCTGGAACAGGAGAGAGCTGTCTATCATTGGGGTTTCTTGACCCATGTCTTTGTGGGAAAGGAGGTAAAGAAAACTTCTCAATGAGACAACTTTGGGATTTACCTGGTTTAGAAACTTATAAGAAATTGATGGATGATTCTTTTTTTTTGGATGATTCTTTTTTAAGGCATCTTGTTTGGGGGAAGAAATTTACAGAAAACATGCAGCAGAACCCCTCCTACTTCTTGGTTCTGAGGATTTCTGACATCAGTTACTATCTTGTAAATATAAGCTATAGAGCAGAGAAAGATCAGGAGCTTTCTTTAGGATTACCCAGAAAGAAATTGAATCCAGGCTGTTTGGGCCTTTATATTTTTATATTTATACATTTTTTCAAAGCCCTATCACTATTTAACCCTCTCCCAATATCTCACACCTCATACTTTAAAAAAATCTGTGTAACCCACTCAGACCTTCTACAATTAATTAATTAATTAATTAATTCTAATTAATTGTTCCCCTCATCTCTCCACTGTTACCTCAGGACGAAAATCAAACCACCCAAAGCCTTTTCTTTTTTCTGACATACATCTTCATGCTTACCTCCTTCTTAACCATTCTTTAACTTCCTTGGTGCCTGTTTACTTCCTGGACATTTCTCTGAGTCTATATATCTATTTTCAGTCTCTCTGTTTCTATCTCTGGCAGTGAGGAGTTGAATATCTGCCAGCAGTGAGCTGATACCAGTAGGAGACTCTCCAGAGCAGCCAGCCACATTTGCAGAAATCAGGTCAGCCCCGAAAAATGTAGCTGGGCCAGACCAAGCCCCATCCCAGCTGCTCCACTTGCTACGAATTTTTTTTTACCCTTTCAAACAATAGTCCCCCCTGTGAAATTTACAGTATTTACCTACAACATATTTCTCAAGCAAACAGCCAATTAAAAATCATGAAAGGGGGTTGGAGAGATGCCTCAGTGGTTAATGTGCTTGCCTGCAAAGCCTAACAACCCGGGTTTGATTCCCCGGTACCCAAGTAAAGGCAGATGCACAAACTGCCACAGGCATCTGCAATTTGTTTGCAGCTGCTGTAGGCTCTGGTGCACCCATTCTCTCCTCTCTCCTCTCTCTCTCTCTCTCTCTCTCTCTCTCTCTCTCTCTCTCTCTCTCTGCTTACAAATAAGTAAATAAATTTTAAAAGTCACAAAAACAAATTTTATATACAAGTGACATGAACACCCAGAATATCAAGAGAATGACAAGAAGCTAGATTAATATAAAATTTGTACTTTTAACAGCATGACTATTTGTAGAAAATGTACATTTTCAAGACAGAGCAAGGTACTAACAGCCCGAAGTGAAGCAGCATACACTTTTGAAAAGGATTTGTATCTAGGAGACCAGCTGTGGGAGGGGTGGCTGCTGTGGCCCTGAAAGCTGAGGCAGGTTCAGCCCTTGGGGTACCCTGGGGTATATCCTCCCAGGCAGGGCTTGTCTGTAGTACATCTGGGAGCAAACATGTGCCTGAACCCATGGAAAGAAGAAAATCAAACTTAAAATAACCCAGTAAGCAAAATGTGTAGTTCATTTGGTGTTTTGTCCTTACCTCCAAGAGGAAGCCTTAGAGAGGAGGGAAGCTTATAAGGAAAGAGGTAGATTTCTCAAAAGGGTAAAAGACTGCAGACAGCCTAAATAAATCAATGCCACCAGAAGTGCAGTGACCCAGAGGCAGCCCATCTTGGCTGGGGACCTGTGAAAGCTACACCATCATGCTCCGTACTAAATCTGGATATTTCCCTTTGCCCTGATCCTGCGGGTGGCCCCCTGTTTTGGTAACCGGGTCTTGGGTTCCTTGTTTCTGGTTTACCAGCACTGCCTTGTGTGGTGGTCAGCTTCACGTTGCTGGGATGAACATCCAAACCAGGTGCAGGTTAGGGGAGGAAAGGATTTATTTCAAGCTTACAGACTGAGGCATAGGGAGTCCCATCAATGGTGGAAGGAGCTGCTTACATCATAGACCCAAGCAGAGAGAAAAACTCCTCCAGGCAAAACACCAGCACCAGCACCACACACATCAAAAAGCAGCAAGCGTCAGGGACCCAGGCAGAGCCCAAACCTCTCTGCATACCTTTTGGCTAGAAATCAGATCTGCCCACAAACACACCCTAGGGCAAGACCCCAGAATCTGTACCCAGTGACTCTTCCTCCAGTCTTGGGCTGATGACCCAAGTTATAAGCTTTAATAAGTCACCTGAGTCTATGGGGGACACACATTCAAATTATCACAGGTTGTTAATAGTAACCAGCATGATTTTTTTTCTCATATTGTTTCTGTTTGTCTTTTGTCTCTCTCGCCTAAATCTTTCATTTCTGCCTCAATAACTCTTCTGGACTTTTGTCTTTCTAACCCTCAATCTGGACATCTGAGGAGTTGGGTGTCCAGACCACTACAGCAGTATTTTGAACTCAATTTTTCCTACTTTGGTCTGTGCACAAAGGTACCTGGTTGCCATGGTGCTTTGCATAGGGACCTTTCCCTGGATTCCAAGGCTGAGAGATGCTTCCACACTCAAGGCTGCTGCAATGAGGCAGCTGAGTGGAGAATACCTTCCCTGGCTGGGGATCAATCCAAGATGGGAGAGATCCCAGACGAACCTCTGGAATTGTCAGGAAGAAGCCTGGGGTCCACAAATGACCCCACAATCCAAAGTCTATTGGCAAGCAAGGGTGTACAGCCGTAAAGAGGTCAGGGGTTTCACCACAGGCCAACACAGAGGCATTCCCAGTGATTGTACTTCCAGACCCCAGGCAGAACACCACCACAGACCACACTATTTGCACAACTAGACACAGTGAGCCTCATCCTAGGATGGTGGGAATCCTCATGAAGTCCAAGTTCCCAGACGATGGCCAGTGTCCAACCTTTCAAGCAGATTTATAAAGGACCGTTGCCAGGCCTGCTATATTAGCTCTTTCTATGCACCGATGGGCATCTGGGGTCTTGCCGGGGGACAGGCCGCAATGACAGGAAAACAGGGAAGTCTGATTTCCAGGGTCAAGTACTCTCACCAGTTTTCTCTTCAGCTACCATGTCCTTCAGACAAGCTTCCCATCTCTGACACACTCAGGTAGCCTGCCCTGCCCTGCCCTGCCCACCTTTTGAGGAATCAGGAAAGAAATGCCGCCTATAGACTTCGACCTCTAAGCTCCTTTCGTGTGTTTCAGCTGCTCACTGTGATGGTTAATCTTGACTGTCAACGTGATTATGTCTATGAGTGAGTTTCCAGAGATGATTAACTAGGAGGGGGGACAGGAAATACCCAACCTGAATGTGGATGATACCATTTCATAGGTTGAGAGCTGGAGAGAATCCAAGGGGGGTGCTGAAGAGATGGCTTAGCAGTTAAGGCATTTGCCTGCAATGCAGAAAGACCAGAGTTCGATTCCCCAGTGCCCATATAAAGCCAGATGAACAAGAGGGCGCATGTGTCTGGAGTTCATTTGCAGTGGCTGGAGGCCTTGGTGGGCCCATTCTCTCTCTCTCTCTCTCTCTCTCTCTCTCTCTCTCTCTCAAATAAATAAATATTTTTTAAAAAAACTTAAAAAAAGAATCCGAGGGGGAAAGAAGAGAGCCAGTCAATATAGGCATATTCTTTCTCTGCCTCTCTCTCTCTCTCTCTCTCCTCCTCCTCCTCCTCCTCTTGCTCCTCCTCCACCACATCCTCTCTGTCATGATGGCCTGAAATCTCTGAAAATTGTTCCTCTTCATATTTGGCTCAGCGATGAACAAACTAACACACACTTAGGACATCAGTGCCTCACCCCCCACTGAGAATGTCACCGGAGTCACGTAGCCTTGGAATAATCCCAGACTTCCCATCATTTAGTTCTCCAGATTCCTGACTCCACACTGCAACCATGTGTGGTGCTCAAGGCAGTCAAGCGTGCTCCTACCTCAGGCCCTCTGCCTGGGACAGGCTCCCTCCACTTGAAATTCCTTTCTCCCCGGACTCCCATGGGCCCTTCCATTTTCTTTAGGGCTCTGCAGTAGCAGCCTCTACCTCCTGAGTCTCCATAAACCCGCCCTGCTTTGCTTCTCCCCCAGAGGATACACCATTCCTTGATATCAGGGTCCTCACATACTGCTGTCCGCCCCGTGTCTCTGCTTCCCTACACCCTGGAACACATACTTGCTTGAACGCTTTCATTCACTCTCTTGAAGCTGATGTGCCTAACATTTGCCAAATACACCAAGGAAATGGTCAAAGCAGAGTGTGACAGTGGCAACTCAGCTGTCCTTCGCTGACTGCTGAGCATGGGACAAGCAGGGGGCTTTGCTTTCACACATCATCTCATTTCCTCCCCGGAGAAGACCATTCCACAGACAAGGAAACTGAGGCCCGGAAATGAAGTCCAGGCTCGCTCACATTTTCTCTTTCTTCACCTGCAAGACTCCTAGGATTTCCCTAAGGCCTTGTCAAGCTGCACAGGACTGGGTCTGGTGAGCAGAAAAAAGAGAAAAGAGAGCAGAAACATGAATTCTTGCAACCTGAAAAAGTTAGCAACCAGCCAGCCAGTTCTTTGGCTGTGACCTGCCTCTCTCATCAGGAATGGCTAATGTAACTTTCTGTCTGGCCAGAGAAGCATAAGTGGCTGTTTATGTCACCGGGAGCCTGTCCTGTTGTGACTGACATTTGCCCCATCACACACCTGCTGAGGTACCTCCAATGATGGGTCACAGGTGACAGCCAAGCCCCTGGCTGGGAATCCAAGCTAATCACGACAACAGCTGTCTGCTGTTCTCTTCTGGGATAAGTGGAGACAGCTTAGGGTGAGGGGAGCCTGAGCAAAGCCAGATTTGTCCTCTAACAGCCCACATCTCCAGCAGGGGAGATTCCAGCAGGCCCTGGCGGAAGGTGGAAGGTGGACAGGGTCTGCCACGGCAGGTGACTCTCGTCACACCAGGGTAAGCATTTAGCTCTGTCCAAGGATTTATTTCAAAACCATGTGCAAAGTGGTAGCTTCCACCAGGAGCAAGATGAAGATGGTAACTCTCTTTGGATTGAGTTTATTTCCTGATCTGAGTCATTTTCCCTTAAAGCCTGCTCATCACAGTCATGATTTCACATATCAGTCAGATTAAAAACTAAAGAATAGGGGCTGGAGAGATGGCTCAACAATTAAACCACTTGCCTGCAAAGCCTAACGACCTGGGTTCAATTTCCCAGTACCCACATAAAGCCAGATGCACAAAGCAGTGCATGCATCTGGAGTTGATTTGCAATGGCTGGAGGCCCTGGCACACCTATGCTCTCGTTCTCTCTATCTCTGTCTCTCTCTGCTGGCAAATAAATAACAACAAAATATTTTTTAAGAAAAACTACAAAACTAGATGGGAGTGGAAGGCACTGCTGCCTGCCAGCCTTTGATGTTTACCCATGAGGACATGAACAAGCCACAGTAACAGTCTCCTCAATTGCCCTACCCAAGGCTGCAGCAGGCAGCCTCCAGGCTCAGGGCAGGGCTGGTGGGAACCTGACCTGCATGTTCACTTGACTATCCTTATTTGTCCCATGTCACCAGCGGCCAGTGACAACTGGGTCATGGGTCACAGGCTGGCCCAGCGATGCCAACACCAACAGTGACCCTGTAGTGTGCAGGTAGCACAGGTCCATCCAGTAACTAATTTCCACATTTCACAGATGTGGACACTGAGGTCTGAAGAGGGAACCATACCTGCCCAACATCACACAGCGCTTGGAGGGTGAGTCTGGTCTCAGAATCAATTTTCTTGCTCCCAAGTTCAGCTACTCTGGGCTGCCTCAGGGCCATACCTTGTTAGACTTCTTTAACAGGAAAGACCCCAAGAAAGGGACCAGAAAACCAGAATCCTTCTCCTCCATGAGAAGAGCCTCCAGACCTTGTAGAGAAGGGGCTTCATCACACCGCAGACCTATAGCTCCCAGTCTGCCTAGGAAGGCCTTGGTGCTGGCCACTGCTGTGGGATGGTGTAGGCTATCACCCACAGTTACTGGCTCCAATCTCCCCAGGCGACCATCATACAAAAGAGCTGGCTCCATGCCGAAGGCCTGTATTCCAGCCCTCAGAAGGCACAGGCAAGAGGACTATGAGCTGGAGACCAGCCTGAGCAGGTAAGTCTCTGTCTCAAAAAATTTTAACAATTAAAACATAAATAATGGGCCAGGCATGGTGGACATGTTTTTAATCCCAGCACTTGGGAGGCAGAGGTAGGAGGATCACCATGAGTTCCAAGCCAGCCTGAGACTACATCGTGAATTCCAGGTCAGCCTGGGCTAGAGTGAGACCCTGCCTCGGAAAACCAAAAAGAAAAGAAAAAAAAAATAAAAACAAGGGCTGGAGAAGAGGTTTGTTTAGTGGTTAAGCTGCTTGCTTACAAGCTAAGGTTCGAATCCCCAGTACCCATGTAAAGTCAAATGCACAAGGTGGCCCATGTATAGGACTTTCGTTTGCAGTGACAAGAAGCCCTGATCTGCCTATTCACACACACTCTCTCTCCTTGAAAATAATTTTTAAACCATAAATAACAAAAGAGAACAGCAGGATTATGTATCAATACACAGCCTCTCTCTGTGCTCAGCTAGAACAGCCATGAACTCAGCTAAGCACACCCGCCACGGTCCTTAGCTGTAGCAGGTATCCCAGGGTCTCCCTCCCTGACCTTTGTGACTGGCAGCTGCTCCCCTCTGAGTCGTACCCCAGGGTCCTACAGGGTGCAGCAGAGACAGCCCAAAACACCAGCAGCAAGCAAAAGCCTTAAGCTTCCCTGGAAGATTACCCTCCTTGCTTCTGCAAACACAAGACTTAGCTCAGGGAGAGAGCCAAACAACAGATAGATACAACAGGTGAACTTCCGAATTACCACCTGGGGACATGCACTGTGGACACTTGAATAAGCTTGCCCTGAACACGTTCAATGCCCAGCACGTGAATAAGTAGAGACCCATGTATACAGCTAGACTTAAATATCTCATAAAATCCATGCCATTCTGAAATCTGCTTTTGCAGCTTACCATATGTAACATCTTTCCATGTCGATCAGTACTGGTCCACGGCATCATTTTTCCAATGGCTAGACGTGATTTTACTGCATCTATGTATTTACAAGTCACTGGGTCAATTCTTGATAGACATCTAGGGTGTTTTCAATGGGCAATGCCCATCAAATGCATGTAATGCATCGCTGCTGTGTCAAAGCAGATGTATACATCCAGATTTGGGGACCTTTAGCTCATCCCGACCTTCTCCCTGAGGAGCTGGTTTTTGTCGTTCTACTCCTGCACTGGGGGCGGGCAGCAGTCTTTGCTGGAGCCATTCCCTGGTTTGCAAGATCTCCCACAGGCAGAGTCTGCCTCTGGGAACTGCTGCTCAAGGTGACCCCCCCTTTGTCTCAGGGCACAAGTAGAGGGCAGCTTCTGGTTCCCAGGACTGTCTACCATCCGGTGTCTCTCCAGACTTCCCAGTCTTCCGAGTTAGTTTTGCAAAGAGGGAGTCAGGAGTCAGCAAGCCACCTTGCAAGAGAATTCCCAAGGATGCTTTGGGTGTGTCATGGTTTGATACAGGTGTCCCCCACAAACAACTGAATGTGTTCTGATAGATTGATCCTCAGCTGATGGCAGTTTGGGTTTTACAACCTCGATGAAGCTGTGTTGTTGGGGGCAGGCTTATGGGGTTATAAGCCAGCTTTCCCTTGCCAGTATTTGGCACACCTTCCTGCCGCTGTTTGCAGTGCTGTGGCAGAGGTGATGTCCAGCCCTCTGCTCATGCCATCGTTTTCCCTGCCAGGATGGAGTCTCCCCTCGAGTCCGTAAGCCAAATAAACCCATTCCTCCACAAGCCGCTTTTGCTTGGGTTCTCTCTGCGCAGCAACTAGAAAGCTGACTGCAACAGGGTGGTACCAATTCCTTGGCTTCTCCCCTCAGAGACCATGCATTTTTATTAAGCACAACCGAAAGTTCCAATGAGCAGGTAAATGGGAACCACCATGTTACAGTCTTAAAATGGCTAGAGAATATCCCCCAAAGGTACACATGTTGAAATCAAATCCCTGGGGTGAGTTGGGGATGTCATCTGACTGGAGTGCTTAAAGGGAGGGGGGCCTTTGGATGACGAGGATCATCAGAGTGGAGAGCCTGTGTCTCTGTCCTGCCTGCTTCTTTATAAGGAGAGGGGAGATCAGAAGAGGTACACATGTGTGCCTTCCTCATCTTTCAACATGTGATGTCCTGGGTTTCCTTAGGACTCTGCCAACAAGAAGGCCATTACCATATGTGGTCCATACAGAGCCACGAGCCAAAATAAAATAAACCACTCTCCTTCATAAAGTCACCCTGCCTCAGGAATTTCAATACAGCAACACAAAATGCACTAATACTATCTTACTCCGATTGACTCTATTTAAAGACTTAAATTCATGGAGCAGATTTCCTTTCTTCCTGATGTTATCACTGTACATCCAATGGACATTCCAAAATTCACAGCCCCTGGGACAATGGCTGGGGCCAACTCTGGCAGTATTGCCTCCACTGCAGTCCAACACTGACACCCCAGATAGAAGAATACATACAAGGAGACCACAGACCACTTTATGGCATTTCCCCCATTTCAATAAGAAGAAATTATTTTGCTTTACACACAAAAGCTATAGATGGGCTCATATGAAAACCACTGTCCCAGCAAAATGGGCCCTTTTCGGATTTTAAAATTCCTAATTGGTTCTGGCAACTTTGTAAGGATTTATACTTAATCTGTGCATAACCCAAGGTTGGTCTAAAGGGGGAACATTGGCTCTCTAATTGCCAATAACAAAACATTCCTGTCCTGTACTGTGTTTGTTCAACAGTGTGGCAGGCAGGTTCTGACAGCAGAGGACACAGGGGGAACTCGGTGAGTGCAATGCAATGAGTTCTCTGAAGGGGCGCTAAATGCCTAGTCTCAATTCCATGGAGGCTGAGGTCACAGAGGGCATCACAGTTTAAAGGTTGGCCTGAAATGTGGTTCTCCAGTCAGCCAAGATGGAAACCCATGTAACATATCCATCTGAGGCTGTTCATTCTACTCACATTAACTCACAGGCTGTGCAAATTAAGGAATGAAGAAAGCTCCAAGCCATGGGCAGCATTGTGCAGACCTGCAGGAACAACGTGGAAACGGAGCGGAAAGGAGAGCGCTATGAATATGTTTCTTGCATGGGTAAAACTAGTATCTCTTCTTGAGTTGAATATTTTTCATAAGAAAATTACTATGACCCAGTTGTAGTTCAACTTTCTCTGAAGATTTCGGAACAGTGCGATGCAGAGTATAAACTAGAAAGAAATCAAATGATAAAGCTCAGGTGACTTAAATCAATGTGAACACCTCCCAGGGTGAACGCTCACATGAGCTATCACTGGTTGAAACTTTATAAAGAGCAGCGAGTCTGAAACTGCTTTCAGATTCAGTCCTCTAGTTCATTTCCTAAAACGTCTAACTGTGCTTTCTTTTGAAAAGCAAAAATAACTTCATGGTTGGGGGGCAAGAAAGCAAAGAGAGACTTTAAAAAATAACACATTAAAAAATATTTTACTAACTTAGCAGAATAGGGGGCAGAAAGATTGTAAGAGCCATGGTGTGTGGGGGGAATATCCAGACATTGTCCCCCTCAACAACACAAAGAAAAAACTGGCTACTTCTTGTACAATTCATAACCCCCTATCCCATGGACTGTTCCAGCAAGCCCACTGAGGAGGGACCCCTCACCATGTGTGGCAGGGCGTACACTGGAGACAGAGGGTTGGGGACAGGAAGGAGGGAAATGGGGGTACCATCACAAGACTTGCTCATACAATGTATCTAATTATTAACTATGAATAAGTTTATTAAAATATTTTCTTTATTTGCAAGGAGATAGTAAGAGAGAGAGAGAGAGAGAGAGAGAGAGAGAGAGAGAGAACAAACGCGAGCACCAGGGCCTCCAGCCACTGCGAACGAACTCCAGATGCATGCACCATTTTGGCATCTGGCTTTCAGTGGGAACTGGGGGATTGAACCCAGGTCATTAGGCTTTGCAGGCAATTGCCTTAAACACTGAGCCATATCTCCAGCCCAAAACAATGGATTTTTAAAAGCAATCTGCTGGCTTCTCTAAGAAGGCTAGGGAAGGGAGAGCTATGTCACTGTGGTCCCAAAGCAGATGACAAACAACCCAGAAAACCAGACCCACTCCTGGCCTTCAAGCCTGGAGTCAAGAGCCCTCTGCGTGTTACCACAGTTCAGTTCCACATGACAGCTGGAGTAGACTCCAAATTTTATTGATCGGCCATGGCCATGTATTATTTCTCCCTAAAATACCATATCGCCTGCACGAGATATGAGTGAAGGGATGGCAGACACATGCTATCTAGCATTTAAGTGCAGAAAGAAGTCAAGCAATTGCAACAGCCTTACCAGAAGATTCTCGAATAGAAAAGCCTTCCCAAACAGCCCCTCACTTGTATTTAATCACCCTGGGGTTGGGATATCAGAGGGCTCAGGGTTCCCAACGTCCAGACAGAAGTGAGGTTCCCAGCCTCACTTCATAATCATGAGACCTAGACGAGGTGTCACCAGCCTCATCAGTGCTGTGATGACAAAGTGAGATTCTGCATGTACAGGCTCCAGGATATATGCTTGACAGCCGGCAGGGATTAAGTAACTCTCTCTGCTCCCTGACATGCTTCGGGTCCCTGGAAACTGCTCTTCACACAGATGGCTTGCTATAAGAAAGTGAGGTGGAAACCAATGCCGTCACTAGACAACGCAAGGCTCTTTCCTAACTCATTCCATCGACCCCACCACCACCCCAAAATGGGACTCAGGGCCTCACACATACTAGGCAAGTATCTCGCATTAAGTCACACCCCTCACCCCTCGTTAAATTTCCCAGACAGGTGTCGACTTATGATCCTCCTGCCTCAGCCCTGTAGCAGCTGTAAGGAGGCCTGTGCCACCACGCCTGGTTCTCATGCACCCTTTAGGTCACACATAGGGACAGTGGGAGGTTCCAAGGGAAAGAATTCGAGTGCCTTTCATCAGTTAGTCCTACTAGTTAAGAATGTGGGAATAGTCGTC
Organism: Zapus hudsonius; assembly: GCA_004024765.1. Taxonomy (NCBI): domain Eukaryota; kingdom Metazoa; phylum Chordata; class Mammalia; order Rodentia; family Dipodidae; genus Zapus; species Zapus hudsonius. Next base: position 28,579 of record PVHP010000487.1, read on the forward strand.
AGTGTGCCAGGGTTCAAGTCTGCTCTGTCACTGACTGGTGTATGACTGACTGTGAATTATTCAGCTTCTCAGTGACACCCTTTCCTCATCCAGATGTGGATGCATCCCATGAACTACCTTTCCCAGTGGGTTACTGTGGGGACTTTCTTGGGAACACAGTACTAGTTTTTTTAATATTTTAAAAAATATTTTATTTATTTATGAGGGAGACAGAGAGAGAGAGAGAGAGAGAGAGAGAGAGAGAGAGAGAGAGAGAGAGACAGACAAACAGACATACAGACAGACAGAATGGGCACGCCAGGGCCTCCATCTACTGCAAATGCACTCCAGACACATACGCCCTCTTGTGCATCTGGCTGTATACGGGCACTGGGGAATCGAACTCAGGTCCTTCTGCATTGCAGACAAATGCCTTAACCGCTAAGCCTTCTCTTCAGCCCCACAGTACTAGTTTTGATTGCTGTATTGTAGTATATATTATGAAAGGTAGTGCTATATATATTATGCATTATTATATATTATATAGTGTTACTGCACAGCACTGTTGTAATGATTTTTTTTTTCAGTTTCTATCTAGTAGTGAACATTCCATCAATAAGAAGTGGGAAAACGGTCAGAGTACAAAAGACACTCAAACAAGAGTGTGATGCAGCCTGGGGACACCTGGGAGTGTTCACTAATGCCAATGCTTTCTTGGCTGGACTTAGAATCTTCTGGTAAGGAGTGTGCTGGCATAAGGAAGGGCACGGACAGAGTCCAGCGAGGCTATGGATGAGTACCGAGCTAGATAGGTCTGTGCAGTCACCGTGTGCGGCAGGAGGTGAGCTGCAGATAGGCAGGCAGGGCTTGCGCTTCCTCAAAGGAGCCAGCACACATCTTTATCAAGAAAAACAAGATGCCAGATTCATTTTCTTTTACTTTTTGATATTTCGTGTGTGTATATGCGAGCATCATCATGTGCAGTGTGTGCATTGCCATGGGGTGTGTGTGGAGGTCAGAGGCCAGCCTTGGATGTTTCTCTTCTCCTTCTACCTCTGTGAGGCAGGGCTTAGCTGATACTTCTTGTGAATTTATGAAGAAATTTTATGAACTCACAAGAATATCCTGAGGCAAGAGAAGTCAAAGAAGTATTTTCCATACTGTCCAAAAAGCCCCTAGGGAATTGAAGAACGACAAGATGACAATATTATTGGAGCTTTTAGAGGAAAAGACACTTTATATGAGAATTAAAAGTGTCTGTCGTTGCCCTTTAAAATGATCCCATTATCAGGAATGACCAGCAGGAAAAGTCAGAACAATGAGGCGATGCTGGGATGAAGAGATTCTCACAACACAGAGAACTTTGGGGTTATTTATTGGCTATTTGTAAGCCACATCCATGTGTCTGCGAATATTTATGCCTAATGAAAAACTTCAAAGACTATGGAAAAAGAAAACATTGCCAACTTATGTATCTACAGTCTAATCTTGAAGAGATACATCTAAAAATGAGAATATATAAATGTGGGTGGCTTAAGTCAGCCCCTCAAGGCTTTCCTTCACGAATCTGTGTGTCATCCTTGCGCAGGGGCCATGCTAATCTTTTCTGTACCATTCCAATTTTAGTAGATGTGCTGCTGAAGCGAGCACTGGAGGCTTTTCTGTGCTCAGCCTCCCCGACAGCAGGCCTGGATCCCTGGGGTTGGGAACAGATGTGGGAAGAGACTAAGCACAGCACAGAGCAGCTTCCACCTTAGAGGAAGATGGCTTCAGTGCAGGTAGGACACCCAAGGGACATCCAAGGGACAGCTAGAGAAAAAGAAGAAGGACAAGAAGGCATGTGGAAATCAGAGTTTTCACATGTAAATAAACTCAAATGGAGATAACCAATTCCAGATCAATTTCCATTTTGCTGGGCAGTGAGTTATCTGTGCCTAAATATTTCAGAGCCTCCACTCATTCCTGCTCCCTTGGCCCCAGGCAAACTTTCGTGGTTTTATTTTTTGTTGTTGTTTGTTTGTTTGTTTGTTTCCTTTTAAAACCACCCTATGTGGAAGCAGAGACAGGAAGGTCCCAGGGACTCACTGGCCAGAAAGTCTAATCTAATTGGTGAACTCCAGGCCAGTAATAAACTGTGACTCAATGAAAAGTGGGTGAGGAAGGACACCTGAGGTTGTCCTCGGGTCTCCACATGCATATGCATGCACACGTGTGCACTCATGTGCACACACTAAATCTCACCCATAGTTCTGTGTTGATTCTTCGCCTCAGGCTAGGGCAGAGGAAGATCTCTGGCACTGAGCTCTCTGAATGATTTGCTTAGCCCTCTACACACATCCCAGAGCTCAGACCAAATTGCACTATGTGATTGTCACCACGATGCCAGCAGCACAGGGAATGGCCTGTGAGGAGAGGGTGAAGCTGCCGTGGTGCTTGTCACTAGGGCTCAGAGAGGGGGAGGGGAACTCCAGGCTTCGCAAGAGAGAGAACCTTCTTGGACTGCCATGATATGACATGAAAAGGCCTCTTTGAGGAAACAGAAAACAGGGAAGCTTGTCCTGGGTGAAGTTTTACCAAGGCATCCACAAGCTTCTATGATGCTTTAACAGTGGTCAGAGAGGCACAGGTGAATCCCACTGTGATCAATCTCTTGGCATCTGGGGTCTAGCTTTTTTAAAAAATATATATATTATTTGCAAGTAGAAAAAGACAGAGAGAAGAGAGACAGACACAGAAAGAAAACGGGCATAGTAGGGCCTCCAGCCACTGCAAACAAACTCCAAATGCATACACCACTTTGCGCATCTGGCTTTCCATTGGTTACTGGGGAATTGTACCCAGGTCATTAGGCTTTGCAGGTAAGCACCTTAACCACTGAACCCCTACAAACCATATCCTAGAACATTATTTGCTAGTAAAAAGGAACAAAGTATTGATGTAGGAAACAAAATAACCCTGAAAGTGTTAAGTGAAAGGAGCCAGACAACAAAGGTTAGAAATGATGAGTTCACATACATGAAATGTCCAAGAACATGGACAAAAATAGATTAATCATCCCCAGGGAATAAGAGGGAAGATTGAAAAATGACAGCTAATAGGTACAACATTTCTTCTGGGGCTGATGAGATGTTCTAAAATTAGTGGTATAACTGCACAGTTTTCTTATATGACCAAATAAAGAAACAAACTATTAAGAGAATTCCTGGGCTAGAGAGATGGCTCAGTGGTTAAGGCACTTGCCTCTAGTGCCTAAGGCCCCAGGTTCAATTCCCCAGGACCCACATAAGCCAGACCCACAAGGTGGAGGCCCTGGTGTGCTCGTGCTCTCGCTCTCTCGCTCTCTCTCTCTCTCTCTCTCTCTCTCTCTCTCTCTCTGTATCTCTCTGCTTGAAAATGAATAAATAAAGGAGGATTTTTTTTTTAAAAGAGAATTCCTGGGCTGTAAAAAGGCAGGCAACAGTAGAAATGAGAGTTGTGCTTTTTGAAGAAGGTATAAAATAAGCCAAACTCCTCCCCAGTTCTTCTGAGTTGCTCCCCAAGCAACACATGACAATGCTGGGGTGAGGGACAGGGGAATGCTCCCTGCCATCTAACGGGCGGACCAGAGACACTGCTGAATAGCCTGCAATGCACAGGACAGCCTCTCACCCTTTGTTGTAGTCAGCTTCTCGGTGCTGGCAAAGAACCCAACCAAAAGCAGTTTATGGAGGAAAAGGTTGATTTTGGATTACATACTCAAAGGGAAGCTCCATGATGGCAGCGAAAATGATGGCATGAGCAGAGGCTGGACACCACCTCCTGGCCAACATCAGGTGGACGACAGCATCAGGAGAGTGTGCCAAACACTGTGGCAAAGGGAAGCTGGCTAGAACACCCACAAGCATGCCCCCCAACAACACAGCTCCCACAAGGTTCCAATTCCAAATTTGCCATCAGCTGGGGACCAAACATTTTGAACACTTAAGTTTATGGGGAGCACCTGAATCTGATAATCATCCATGATGTAAAATGCAATGCATTCAGTCCAACTTTAAAAGTCCCATACTTTTTACCAATCCCAATGATGCTCAAACAGTCCCATAATCCAAGGTCTTTTAACTGAGCCACAATACTGAAAAACAACAACAACACATAATGGCACCGAATAAATATTCTCACTGCAGAAGATGGCCTTGGGCATAGCAAAGAGAGATTGGACCAATACAAGATTTAAAACAAACAGGGTAAAACATCAAATTCCAAGTCTGACAACTCTAAGCAGTGACAAGTCTCTGAGTTTGATCATTCTAAACAGTGATGGGTTTCTGGAATTCCAATTCTACCTCTTCAGCTCAGCTGCTCATACCCTGAGATATAGTCCATCTGCAGCTCTTCTTGGCAGCCATCCCATAATCCCGGCATCAACGTTGGTCTACACTGCAACCCTTGTTCATCCTCATAGCTCCATTGGGCTTCAAAATAGGTAATTCAACAAGCCTGCTTCACACTGAAAATGGTCATTTCCAAAATTACAAAACCATGTTGCAAATTCAATGACCCTCTCTTCCTACATTTGTTATACTCCATAGTACCAGGTTGGCCACCAACTTGTTAATCCAGGGGAAAATAAATCTGACATTGATGAGCAGGACACTTCTTCAGCATTCAGGCACCTTACTTCAAGAGTCCGGATTCTTCCTGCTGTCCCAATGCAGATCACCTGGTCCAATCTCAATGGTTGTCATCTCTCAAACAATTGCAGCTGAACAGGCAGCATTTTTGGCCCAAAGATTTCCTTCCTTTCTGTGCCATCTCCATCTGCTCACACCAGTACATTTCTACACAATGCAGTCCTGAACGAGTTCTCAGGACACAGGCAGACAGAATGCAGCAAGCCTCTCATGCAAACTGCTTCTAGACCAGTCCTGACAAAGTTCTTTCTCACCCTTGCAAGCCAAACCTCACAGTCCATAGTTATCACTGCATTCAGGTCTTTCAACTCTCAAGCTGTACTTACAGCACTGGAAGGCATCTCTTAGGCCAAGATTTCAAACCTTTCCAAATTCCTACTGCAAATCAGTTCCAAAAGGCCAAAACCCACAGAATCAGGGCTCTATCAGGATCAATTATACTATTGTAGTCAACTTCTCATTGCTGGCAGAATAAAACACCACCAAGAGCAGTTTATGGAGGAAAGAGTTTATTTTGGCAGACAGACTTGAGGGGAAGCTCCATGATGATAGGAAAACGATGGCATGAGCAGAGGGTGGACATCACCTCCTGGCCAACATCAGGTGGACAACAGCAGCAGAAAAGTGTCAAACACTGGCAAGGGGAAACTGGCTATAACACCCATAAGCCCACCCCCAACAACACACCTCCAACCAGGCTCCAATTCCAAAACTGTCATCAGCTGGGGTAAAGCATTCAAAGCACATAAGTTTATGGGGGACACCTGAATCAAACCACCACAAACATTTATCTGTTAACTGTTTTGAGACTGTAGAACCCTGAAGTAAGGAAAGGCCAGTACTCATGGGGTTTGTTGTTGTTTTTATCTTTTCCTTATTTAAATAAAAAATGGCCACTATAAGCAATTAAGAATCAGACAGATGCAACCCTTGGGAAAGTTACTGTATGAATTACTTTTCAATTGGGTGAACAAATACCTGACAAAAAGCAATTTAAGGAAGGGAAGGGTTTGTTTTGCTTATAGTTCCGAGGGGAAGTTTCATGAGGAGACGGCATAACAAGAGTAGGGGTTGTCAAGTGAGCAGGCAGGAAGCAAAGAACAAACAGGAAGTGAGATTGATCACAAAACTGATCTACTTCCTCCAGCAAGAATCTACTTCCGAAAGGTTCCACAACCTTTCCAAAAAGCACAACAATTGGAGACCAAGTGTCCAAACACATGAGCCTATGGAGACATTTTACATTCAAATCACACCAGTTACCTAATGGGCTGGCTTTACTCCCTCATCTGCAAAACGCGATGAGGCAATGACCCTTACGAGATGACTGAACAATGAATGAGAAGGGGCCTGGTATCAATAGGGCTAAGCACTTGCATTAATTAGCACCACTGTTTTCCATTCTTTAAAATTCCCAACGTGGCATAAGTGCCAGGAAATGAGTGACAAGGTCATCTTAATATAGCACTGTTTTAGCCAGTAACTATTAGTATGTGAACTGGGACATTTTAAGAGCTAATAAGCAATTGAGAAACAACAGTTGACATTCTTCATGACTACAGTATAATCAAACAAAAGAAAGACTGGCCAATACCCAGTGGCCATAGTAACTAAAAGGTTTTGTGGGTCTCATTCATATTTTTTCCAATAAATGCTTTCTATGTGTCAGGCTGGCCTCTATGTTCCAGTTCCTTGTACAGTGGTGAAGTCTTTTCTGTTAACAACCCAGTCCTATTCTGCTGCCTATTCGCATTTACTCCAGTCAAAATTATTACCCAAATCAGGGCAAGATGGCAGCCAGGGTCTGTGTCCAGAGATCACTAATTAGCAGTGCATAGGAGGACTCAGTAGACATATTAAGCTCACTCAGTAGACATATTACTCCATATTCTAGCCCCAACTGAGCCTGTTTCTAGTGCTAGGCTCTCTTACCTTTATGCAAATTAGGAAGATGAAAAGACATGGACATTTGTTACATACTTATTATATGCCTTAGGCTTTATTCATTTGTACTCCCCCCAAAACACTGTGAGGCAAGAATGATTTCCAATACCATACAGAGGACACAGAACGATTAAGTAGCCTGCCCAGGGATACACTTTACATATATATTTATCGGTTATAAATTTATAATTCATTTTCATAAATCTTTTAAAAGTCAGTTTAGGAAATCAGTTAAAAAATAAGCCTAAAATTTTTGCTATGAGAGAAAAGGAGATATAAGGGAAAATGCATCCCATATAGTATGAAATTGGTATCATCAGGGATTAAATTATAGTCTGAGTTTCCTTAGTGGTCAAAATAACAAAGAAACATGGTCAGTGGTCAGGAATGAGAGAGGGTGCCAGAATCTTAAATCTGACCTTTTATGAGTCACTAAACTCAAGTTCAAATCTCAGCTCTGCTACCTTCTAGCCGCCTGATAAGTTGTACAACTTCTGGTGCTTAGTTTCCTCAACTATAAAATAGAAATGATGATAATGGACTAAAGTGGCAATGCTCTTGTAGGGACTGAAGGCAAATAAAGCATTTATAGCAGCACCTAGACTCCACTACAAAGTATAAGCTACATATTTCCATCGCTGTCCCTATAGATGGATTATTACATGGTGGGTATTGGTCTAAGTGTCATGGCCAAAGCCTGCACAGAAGGATAATATCCTTCCCGTGGAATAAGAAGAAAAAAAAAAAACAGTGCTAAGTGCTATGAGGTGCTGTAACACAACACCACAGACAGTGGCCAATGTGAGTGATGAGGATGGGGACATCTGAGTCACAGGCAGTACAGTGAGATCTGAAAGACACAAAGATACCAGCCAAGCAAGGGTGAGGGGAGAGAGCAGCCCGGGCAGAGAGACCTGAGTGTGGAAAACATCTGGACAGAAAGAAGGGCAGCAGGGGGAGGGGGACAGAGCAGAGACCCAGGGTGAGGGAGCCATAGCCACTCTGAGAGCTAAGCGGAGTTTGGATTCAGGATTCTAGATATGACGGTAGTCATTAAGGGGAGTATTTTATTTGATTTATCTTCAAAAGACCTGTAGAGAATGAAAGGAGGGGGTGATGGTCAAGTTCTGTTGTCAACTTGATCAGATTAAGAATCCACAGTTATTCTTCTTGGGCAAGTCTCTGAGGTTGCTTCCAGAAAGGATTAACTGAAGGAGGAAGTCCTTTCTCTCAGAGTGGGTGACCCTCCTGGAGGGGGGATTTATGTAAGGAAGCTCTGAGAGGAAAGAGTCTCATCGTCCTACCTGGCTACCCGTGCTGCTTGCTGGTGAGCGCCTTCACCACGTGCATCTATCCTGCTCAGCTATCCTTCATCAGCATTGGAGCCAAATTTCCTCAGCCTTCCCATGTGGACTGATGACCAGCCACTCTCCAGGAAGCCTTCGGGCTTGCAATGCTGGATTGGGACTGCTGAGGCATCCAGCCATGTGGACTGAGCAGCTAGCAGTTCCTTCATACAATTCATTCTATCTGTTCTGCTCCTCTGGAGAACCCTGACTAATAAGGAGAGTGTGGAAGCATGGTCAGGGTTCTCTAGAGGAAACAGAGTTGATAGAATGGAGTATAATAAAAGGGAATTTATTGGGGCAGCTTACGACAGTCCAACAATAGCAGTCTGCAGGCCCACAGGTGAAGAAACCAGTAACTGTTCAGTCCACGTGGCTGGATGTCTCAGCAGTCCCAATCCAGCCCAGAAGGCCTGATGGCTCCCTGGGGAGCGGTGGCTGACAGTCCACAATGTGAGGCCGAGGAAACTGTGTTCTGATGTCCAGGAAGGGTAGGAGAGCAGAATGTGAGTGCAAGTCACGAACAAGCACCAGCAGCCAGGGGAGGAAGGAAGAGCATCTCCTTCCCCCTAAGCTTCCTTATATTAGTCTCCTTCTGGAAGGCCCACCCAAGATTACTATGGATTAGCTCAAATTGACAAACTTAACCATCACAAGTCTTCTCCAAAATCCCAAAAGGAATTTGTCAATCCTTCCTGCAGGAAAGCTCAGAGACGTACCCAAGATTATTATGGATTATTACATTGGTCAATTTGACAAATAAACTTAACCATCACACATGGGAACAGAAGCATGGGGCAGGCAGGGACACTGGTGGCTTAAGCTGGCATGGAAGGGAAGAAGTTGGTCAATCTTCATTGTCAACCTGACCAGATTCAGAATCACCAAGTGGACACATCTCTGAATAGGTCTCTGATTGTTCCCAGGGAAGACACAACCCGAATGTGGGTGGCTCCAGCCCATGGGCAGGTATGAGACTGATTAAAAAGAGAAGAAGGAGAAAGCAAGCAGAGGACCAGCATTTGTCACTCTGCTTTCTGGCTGTGGATGTAACGTGACCAGCCACCTAAAGCTCCAAGCACCATGCCTTCCCAGCCATGATGGATTATATACCCTCTCAAAAACGACCTGAAATAAATCCTTTGCTCCTGTTAAGTTTCCTTTGGCTGGACATATGATCACAACAACTAGAAAAGTAACTGCTACAGATGATCAGCTGTGAATAGACTTGGAACCCTCTAGACCAGGTCCATCAACTCAGGGATGGCTCAGTAGGGGCTGTCCAATGAACTGTAAAGTTTTATAACATCCCTGGCCTCTCCCTACTATCCACTAGCAGTGTTCCCAGGTGTGACCATCAACACTGGCTCCAGACACTGCCAAATGCCATGTCGAACAGTCAGGAAGTGGTGAGTAGGATCCCAGCCAGCAAAGGAGGGGAGAGGAGAATGTGCTCAACCCCACCCAGTTCTGCTTGAAGGGAAAGTAAAAACAATTTCCATACCTGCAGACCTGGCAGTTAGGATATTCCTAGACATTTTCCCAGGGGCAAATTCTAGCTGGGCTAGATGCAAAGGCTGCAGGAGACTGAGGGGTCATGTTCAATTACAACATGGGAGGAAGTAGAGGAATGGGCAGAACTCAGACATGAGGGAGAAACTATGTCATGGTTTGATCCAGGTGTCCCCCACAAACAAATGGATGTGCTCTGAATGATCGGTCCTCAGCTGATGGCAGTTTGAGTTTTACAACCTCACTGGAGATGTGTTTTAGGGGGCAGGTTTATGGGGTTATAACCCAGCTTCCCCTTGCCAGTGTTTGGCACAGCTTCCTGCCGCTATTTCCAGTGCTGTGGCGGAGGTGATGTCCATCCCTCTGCTCATGCCATCATTTTCCCTGCCAGGATGGAGTCTCCCCTTGAGTCCATAAGCCAAATAAACCCATTCCTCCACAAGCCGCTTTTTGGGTTCTTTCTGCGCAGCAACAGAGTAAGCATGACTACAACAGACTATGAGGAGGAGGTGAAGAGGCAGTTGCAGAAAAATACCCAAGCTCAAGTGTGCAGGAGACTCACCCAGGACCTAAGTGAGCCACTGTCCCCATCTAGACCCATGAACCAATCTTCCCCAAGCTGACTTCAGTCCCTGACCATCAGAAAGCATGGAGCAGGGTAGCACTTCTCAGTCTGGTACCTGGAATAACTTCAACTTCATGGGCCTCATCCTAGGCTCACTGCCTTTGGACGGCTCGGGGTCATTCAGATAGAGCCAGCCTTGTCCCTGGAATCATGGACTCCTCTAGACCTTGAAGTGCACACTTTCAGACCAGCAGCATCCGTAACCACATGGTGGATTGTGAGATTGTCAGACACTCCACCTTGCCCAGTGCCTACTGATCCAGGATTGCTGTAAAACCTCCCTGTGCCTTCTGAACTCAGAGAAACTCTGGCCTGTAGAGGAGTTTGGAGATGCAGGAAGAGAAACTGGGCTAGTTTCACAAACGTTGCTAGTGCACAGTGCCTTGGGATCTGCCCAGCAAAGGTTCCCTAAGAGATACTCCCACTGAGGTTCTGAATCTTCAAGCCCTGAAGGGCTGAGGAGAAAAGCCGGCCAGACTTCAGATATATAAAATGCAAGCTCTCTTTATACAGTGGGGAAAATATTGCACAAGACCCTCCATATGCACTCTGAGCTCCAGGTAGCCCTAAAACCTTGACATAGACTGTCTATGCCAGACACTTACCGGCAGGGGGCAGCATAGCAGAGCTAACACTCCAGGTAGGATGTCTGCTTTCACAGCTCAGCTCAGCCATCCAAGTGCCTCAGCCACTTACTTCCCAATTCTAAGTCTCGGTTCTCTGACTGTATGAGGGGGACACCAGTAGGGCTCACTTTGTGGAGCGATGTGAGGGCTGAATGAGATCATCCATGCTGATCACTTGGGCACACTGCCTGGTGTGCACAGTTCAGCAATGTCCACATCAGGATCATCAAGTTTCCAGGCTGTATGCTCACCTGGGGTCCCACCATCTTGTGTGATGTAAACCTAGCCTTGTCATTCTTACAAATGTGTCAGAAAATCTACGTTTTCACATGGATGATTAAGACACGTTAGAGATGAAACCAAGGACTTGAAAAGCCAGAGGGATCACCCACAGCAAGAGAGGATTCTTTGTACTAAAGCACAGTAATAGAAACCACAGGGTCCTGGGTGGATGGCTCAGTGGGTAAAGTGTTTGCCACAAAAGCACAAGCAGCCCAGCGTGGTGGCACACGCCTTTAATCCCAGCACTCAGGAGGCAGAGGTAGGAGGATCGGCATGAGTTCAAGGCCACCTTGAGACTACATAGTGAATTCCAGGTCAGCCTGGGCTAGAGTGAGACCCTACCTGGAAAAACCAAAAAAAAAAAAAAAAAAAAAAAGCACAAGCACCTGAATTTGGATCTCCAGTTATCCATAATGCTGGGCATGGTGGCACATGCCTGTACTCCCAGCAAAGGGGAGACAGTGACAGGAAGTCCCAGGGGCTCATTGGCTAGCCAGTCTAGTCCAATGAGAAATCGTATCTCAAAGAATAGGTGCAGAGAGACTGAGGAAGACCCCAACATCAATCTCTGGCCTCCACACACATGCAATCACATGTATACACATACCCATACAAACATATGAGCATGCATACACATATGCACACACATGCAAATTATAATAGAGCCCAGGTAAGGATCTTTATGGTCCGGGTTTCTCCCTTGCACATGGGCACCGAGGCTGCACAGGCAACAGCTGAACTGGAGACGGTTAGATCTTCTGGGCTAATAATGCCATTTGCCACTCTCCTAGAGCTGGGATAAGCACCATGAGTACTCCATAAGCCTGGAATTAAGTGCAGACGGTGCTGAAGCTTCCAGCTGCCCGTTGATCCTGGGCATGAAAGGCCCTTTTTAGCCCCTGCCTCTGTCTTAAATCCAAGCAAAACATCAGGATCCAGTGATGGGAGCTAATAATGCCAATAGGTGTCCATGCAAAAGTTGACTGATGGGGTCTTTCCAAAGATTCACACCCCTTGGGGCCCAAAGAAAAATGAAAAGAAGTTGAGAGAATACTTGTTTTCAGGAGAATGATTCGTTAATAAGCAGAAATTGGGGTTGTGAAGATAGACAGGGAGACTATGAAGACAGGCTGTTAAAGTGAAACATTCATGTGACCCCTTTAAAACTCAGGCAGTGTGTTCCAGAGGAAAGGAATCCTATTCCTGCTTAGTAATTCCACCTGGCTCCTTGGTAAGAGAAAACCAGTCTCCAAAGCAAGTGAGAAGTATATAAGCAAGCAAGCAACAGTTTACAAGTCTTTGCAAACAGCCGTTGTTCTTTCACGGTTTCATTGATTCCTTCAGCAAATGTGTACTGAGCATCCCCCATGTGCCGGGAGCTGACTCAGACAAGATGCATTCCGGCCCTTTAATGGCTGTGTAATGCCCTGGATGCTGATTGAAAGATAGCGCCCATAAACCCTTCTATATCTGCTGGTTTACAAGTCCAAGGCAGAAAAGGACACCTTGTAAGGGAGCAGGAAAGCAGGTCATCTGCCTAGCCTGGGGAGAAGGGGGAAAGATTTCTAGGAGGAGATATGAGAAGGCCTTCTTTTTATCCATTCATTAAGTCATAGATCTGTCTGTCCATCTACCCACTCATCTATCAATGGAGACATCCACTCACCTACCCATACCCACCCACTGATAGTCCATCCACCTACCCAATCACCCATTCATCTACCTATTAATTGGTTCGTCTATTGATCAATCCACCTCTCACCTACCCATTCATCCAACTATCCATCAACTCACTCATCCATCCATTCAACCATCGATCCACGAATCCATCTATCCATCTCACCAGTAGTCTACTGACAGACTTCTATCCACCCTTCAGTAAGTCTATCAGTCTACACATCTATAACTCGTCCATTCCATCCATCCATTTACTCATTCATTCATCTATCAACCAAACCATCCATCTACCTATCAATCCACATTCTACCCATCCATCCATATTTACATTCCTTTGTTTGCTTGGCTGGTTAAGGTGGGTTTTTTATTACCATTATTGATTTTTGTTTGATTTTGAGGCTGGTCTGGAACTTTCTATATACCCAGAATGGTCTCCTGCTTCAGCCTCCGAGTGCTGGCATTGCAGAAGTGAACCACCATGGAGAGCCCATATTCTTTAAAGCACCTCCTGTTGGTGTTTCCAGTTCTGTACTTATACCAGCCGACAAGCCAAAGAACTGAGTGACGTCAGTTCTGTAAATAACCAGTATTTGAAGGAAAAGGAAGGCTCAGAAAGTAAACTTGTGCTCTAAGAGCTCCACAGGGTAGAGATCAGCAAGCAGCTTGCTCCCCACCACCCCCTGCCCCCCCTTGCTGCAGCACACCGCACCCTAGAATCCATCCAGAGGGGCTGTGTTGTTTCCAGTGGTTTGTTTTGTTCTGCTTGACTCAGGCCTTCTGCAGCCAAACACAGGGTCAACGGGGTGCTGTTCCTCTGTAATTTTTGCCAAGGTCAACTTTAAAACGAGACTTCAAGGACGACTGTTGATTGGTAGAATTGACAAAGCAAGTGATGACATCAACCTGCCTCTGCTCTCTCACTGTCTGCAATAGGAAACAAAATATTTCCGAAATGCAGAAGGCAAGGGACAGGCACAAGGCCAGGGACATTAATATGACCAGGAATGCATGTTTCACGTACGTGTCATCTTCACAGTCATTTACCCTTGACAAAATATGGTTTGCGTCGAAACAGTTATATGATGCCCAGCTTTTGTTTTCTTCTGAAATAAGTTCTGCAAGGCAAAGGGCAGAACATGGAGCTTGGGGCTCCTGCAGGAACCCTGTGCTTCGCCCATCTGGGTGGAGTTAACTCTAGCAATGGGCTGATTTCCTATAAAGACAGACCCACATCTTCTCCAGGGACCCTCTCAGGGAGCCCCTAAAAGACTTGGTCTCCTAATGGTCTACCAGACAGCCATGAGCAGGATCAAGGGCATTTGATGACATCCCTTGGACAATGCTGGGCCTGTCCAAGGGAGTCTGCCAAGGCCTCGGGAAGAGGTTCCTGAGCAGATGTTCACCCACCCTTCTGATCATCATGCTGCGTGCCAAATGCATAGCTAATATTCCTTCCCCAGTGACACAGCCAGCCACTAGTGAAGCTAGGACCTAAAGTCATCATAAGCTGAGCATTTCTAAGACAGGGAAATCATTAGGACCCATGATGCCCCACTGCATCCTTGAAAGCAGATTTGTTCTATGAGGAATACGTTCCCAAATACTCCTGTGCTTTGAGGGTTGAAACTGAGCCCTGCTCTGAAAAGAGACAATTACTATGCTGTCTTTGGAATTCCAAAAGTTAAGGGGAGATTAAAAGAATGAAAGCTAAAGGCTTCTTAGGGAGTCCAGTGAGAATCCATCCTGGCATCTGTTTACTAGAGAACCCTCAGTGAAAACAACAGTGTATGCCAAACCCAGTGGATATTAAAAAAAAAAAAAATAGAGGGGCTGGAGAGACTGCCTAGTGGTTAAGGCACTTGCCTGCTGAGCCTAAGGACCTGAGTTCAATTCCTCAGTATCCACATAAAGCCAGATGCACAAGGGGATGTATGCATCTGGCGTTCATTTGCAGTGGCTGGAGGCCCTGGTGCCCATTCCCTTTCTATCTGCCTCTCTCTCTTTCTCTCTCTCTCTCTCTCTCTCTCTCTCTCTCTCTCACACACACACACACACACACACACACATAAATAAATAAAATAATTTTAATTAAATAAAAATTGACATAGACCTGCTTTGCTTACAAGGGAAAGGGTCCGAGCCCCAAGCCCCTTCCTCCCTCTCTGACACCCTTGGCACTCCAGAGGCACAATGTGAAAAGCACTGTCAGGAGACAGGAAAGGAAGCCCAGCACAGGAGGTTGCTGACAGAGACCTGAATGGGCTTTCTCATTCTACTCTCGTGTTTCTTTACTAAACAAGCCTACCAATGACACACACTTAAAAGTAATGGTTCATTCTTTAAGTGCTAAGTAAAGGCCAGCAGGCATTATCCTAAATACTTAACAAGTACAGATGTATGGAAACTTCATGAGGGTACTGTGATGAATTTGAATGGCAATGTCTCCCATAGGCTCCGGTGTTTGAACACCATCCAGCAGCTGGGGGCTGAACTTGGCTCCACTTCCTGTCCTCACTCTCTACTTCCTGACAGTGGGCACAATGTCACCAACAGCCTTACTTCCCTGCCACGATTCCTTGCTTCTTTTCAGGTATTTGGTCACAACAATTAGAAAAATATCTAATACAAGGGAGATAGCATTTTATTCCTCCATTTCACAGGCAAGAAGCTCGAGCAACAGAAATTAAACAATGTGCTGGGTCTACAAAACAAACAAATAAACAAACAAACAAAAAAAAAACAGGATAAGCCCAGGCCTGCCTGTGCCAGACTCACACATACCACATACTTCCTCTTATGCAAAAACCAGAAGTGAGAAGAGAGCAGCTACCCATCACCCCAACCCCAGACATACCCATTGCTGTGGGGGACATAATCTTGTTGGCATTACTTGTCCAAACTCCCCAAGGCCAGCCACCTCTTGCTGAGAATTTCATTTCTGGCTCAGATGAAATCATTTTCTCTCAAACATTGCAAAAAAAGGACGCTGGGTCCATCCAACAGCTTATAGAGAGAGCATGCGCATGAAGGAACCTTAACAGCAAAACAAAAGCACTGGGCCACAGATGGTTTAACTAGAGATCTCTGTCAGAGAGTTTGCTTCTGAGGCTAACCACTTTGCTGGGATGTCTCTCACCTCCCTGGACTTCAGGGAAGGGACAATGTGCTGGATGTCTCTTCTACTGACATAAGGGAACACACTCAGGACCCAAGATCTACTGGAGACACATGTGCTCTGTCTGCAGTGCCCTGCCCCCAGCCCACCTGGGCTGCTGGTGGAAGTACAGATTTCTGAGTTCCTCTAGATTGGCTTTGAGTCACCCCCTCGTCTATATTAATAGGTGAGTCAGGTGACCTGCCAAACACTTTAAGAAATACCAGCTGGAGGCTGTCCTTAACAGCTGTGAGCCCTAGGTAGTGGCAGTGTAGCCTTCCATCCGGTTGTCATTCAGGGGAAAAATCAAAGCAAACTTTGTTTTGTGTTTTTTTTTTTGGGGGGGGGGAGTAGCTCATGATAACCCTACAATATTCTTTCATTCTTCCCAAGATGCACATTAGTCCTGGCATAATGTCAGGTGACAGCAGGCAAGCCTTTGAGGCTCTTATACTGTGACATTTTTTTTTTTCAGAAGAATTAGAAGTGTGAGGTAATGGCAGGAACTGTAACAATCATGTATTGAGGGTTTACAGTGTGACAGGCATTGCTCTAAGGGCTTCATAGGGGGTCAATCTTCATAAGCTAGTGACATGGGAAGTCTTCCAATCTCATTTTGCAGTTGTGACAATTGAGGGACAGAGAGGTAGAGTGGCTTACTCAGGATCACACAGCAACGAAGTGGTCAAGGGCAATTCAGTCCTCTGAAGAGACTCCAGAGCTCTTGACCATCAACCACAGTGACTTCCTTCCAGAGGCCCTGCACCAGGGAGCTGCCCCAGGCGTCTCGAAGTACCACTGAAGATGGCCCCTCTTCTCCCTGCCAGCCTTGGGAACTCCAGACAGGGCTAAACATGAGGCACCCTCATTAGTCTCTGGGCTGTGCTTGGCTCTCCCCACGTAACTCCTTCCATGATGCATGGTGAGCATTCTGTGTCCCTCACATTCATGAGGGCTTAAGGGGTTAGGTTAAGGGTACAGCCCT
Organism: Zapus hudsonius; assembly: GCA_004024765.1. Classification (NCBI taxonomy): domain Eukaryota; kingdom Metazoa; phylum Chordata; class Mammalia; order Rodentia; family Dipodidae; genus Zapus; species Zapus hudsonius. Next base: position 45,379 of record PVHP010000487.1, read on the forward strand.
CACCGTGGGATCAATGCCATTCAAAAGGGACAGAATACTCTGTCTTCCCTCTGTCACTTGAGGATGCAATGAAAAGTCAACAACCTGCCACTGGGAAGACAGGCCCCCACTGCTCAGACACGTGAGCAACGTCCACCTCCAGAACTATAAGACACACCCTTGTGCTGCTTAAGTTCATGGTCAGTTGTAGGCCCTGAATGGACAGGGACACGCTGCTTGCTGACTGCATGCATCCTCTACCCCCAGTCCCAGCCTCCACATAGCTGTCTCCACCAACGTTCCCTGAATGCTGCAGGTAAGCTCAGCTGTCCCTCCTCTGGGACCTCACAGCACCCAGCCTGATCCCATCCCCAGATGGGTCACCCCCACCGCAGATGTCAGTTCCCTATCTTGTCCCTCAGGAGACTTGCCTCTTGTCAGACAGGGTTTCTCTGTTCATCATGTTCCTCTTGTGCGAACAGTGTCAAGTATACAGTAGGCGCTCTGCGGCTTTTTTCCAACGGCCACAGCAGCGAGGAAAAGTGCCCGTGGATCTCCTGAGGCAGACAGCAGAACTATGTGACACCCCAGCTACTGTCACTTAGACCAAAGTCACTTCCTCACACTCGTGCGAAGACAGGCTCATCCCTACATGACTGCAGAGCCAGTACCAATGGGTGTCTGTGGCTCCAGGACTTCCAACAGGCCTGGCTGACCACTACTTAACCCACACTGCTGTCCAGGTTCTTTCTTGACAGTGGCCACATCCTGATCTTCCTCCTGTCCTCATCCTCCTTGATCCTCCTCCTGCCCCCTCTTCTCTGCCCTTCCTCTTCCTCTTCCTCTTCCTCCTCTTCTTCCTTTTCCTTGTTCTCTTCCTGCTTTCTCCTCTTCTTCCCTCACCTTCTCTTCTCTCCTCCTTTTCTTCCTCCTTCTCTTTCTCCTATTCTTCTTCCTCCTTTTCTTTACACGTCTCTTCCTCTTCCTCCTCCTCCTCTTCTTTCTCCTCACAACCCATCCCCAAAGTTGGGATAGCAAACAGGTTATTCTCCAAGTTACTACACTTCAATCACCATCTGGGCTATGGACTGCTTGCCAGTTACACCCTGGCTGGACCTTAACCTCAACGGGACAGCACGGAGGCCTTTGTGGACTGATTAGGGGACAACAGTGAAGCCCTTGTAGATGGGACTGGTGCTCTTGAAAGAGAGGACAGGATCATCTGTCCACTGTGTGACACACAACAAGAAAACAAAGCTGCTCACTGAAAGCAGGGAGTGGGACCTCTGAGTGCACCAAGTTTTGATCGTGGACTTCCCAGTCTCCAGAAGTGTGAGAAGTAAATGTTTATATGCCACCCACTGACTGACTGATTTAAGTATAGCAGCTGAGATAGAATATAAAACCCCACATAAGAAGCAGAGTATTATGCTGTGCACTCATAATCCCAGGGCTAGGGAGGCAGGAACAGGTAGCTCCTTGGGGCTCACTGGCCAGCCAGTCATGCCTAGTTAGGCAAGTTCCAGGGCCATGGGACACTATGTCTCAAAAAAGGTGGATGGTGCCAGAGTCTTGGTTGTCCTCTGGCCTCCATACTAATGGGCACACATAAGCAACCACCCACATAAACATGAACACACACACACACACACACACACACACACACACACACACACAAAATGTCCAAAGGGCCAAGTAGGTCAGAGGAGCCCTCCTCCATCTGTACAGTTCATGACCACAAGGAGATGTCCTGTCTCCCTCCTCCCTCCAAAGGAACCACTAGTCAACTCTTGTTCTCCTCCCTCAGGAGGCCAGTGAGCTTCCTGGATTTTACCAGTAGATTCTAAAAAAAAACACAGAAGAAGCAAAGAAACCTTCAGCCCATATAGAGACAGGATTCCGATCCTGCAATATATAAATCCCAAGGAGAATCTGGGGTACTGCCTGTTGGCCTCCGCAACCCCATTCTCCCGAAATAAGAGGCCTGGGTGGCAGGCATAAGCAACACTAACATACGCAAATGCCACCTTCCCAAGGAAGGCAGACTTGGCATTTTCATTTGATATTTATCTGAAGCTGTGCCGTGCCTGCAGAACATGGAATACCTACCTGCATGTCACCTGTTTCTGTCCCTTCCCTTCCTGCCACTAAATCTAGAAAACTTGACAGGCTTTCATACATAAGACACTCCTGACATTTTATTATTTTATTTATTTTTGAGCGAGAAAGAAATGGATAATGAGAAAATGCATGTGCCAGGGCCTCCAGCCACTGCAAACAAACTCCAGACACGTTTACTCCTTGTGCATCTGACTTTAGGTGGATGCTGGGGAATCGAACTCGGGTCCTTAGGCTTTACAGGCAAACACCTTAACCACTGAGCGATCTCTCCAGCCCCCCAATTCTGACATTTTACAGGAATAGGTCAAGTTCCTGACCTGCATTCTAAGGAGGGGCACAAAGTTACTTTTCGACCCCAAGGTGCTCCCCAGCCATTCCCTCCCTCTCTAGACCATCAGAAAGTAAACCTCGGAGTTCCTACCACAGGCTCTCCCTGGCCATGTATCTGCCTTGTAAGAACACATCACAGTCACTTTTTATAATTATTATTTTCCCATCAGTCCCTGGATTTGAAAAAAATTCGTTAAGTAACTGCACATGAGCTGTGTTACAGTCAAAAGTGCATTTTCTTTGTGTTAGAAAATACAAATAGAGACTGCATGGTCATAGCCTAACTTGGATCAACAAGGTATATCTCTGCATGTGCGGGGGGGGGGGGGGAAGGATTCTCTTTTGATGTTCTTTGAGTTTGCAGCCATTTAAATTTTATTAGCAATTACCAAGCCTGTTACCACTGACTACATCTTACAGTTACAGCCAAGTCCTAGCAACAGGAGCATGCAGGAATGACAGACAGGGGACCAGGCAGACCCAACCATACTTATTCCAGAAGCACAGGAATAGGAACCTCCCCCTTGCTGAGAACAGTTTTATCAGACTTTTCCCCTTGCAGAGCAGACAGGAGAGGCTGCACACTTCATCATGCTGCTAATCATGGAGCTTGCTGGAAGAGGGGACGGGTGAGATAGAATAAAGCGAATCCGAGCAAAGTTGATTTAAGAGATGACTCCACGCCACTAAGTTCTTGGCTAAAGACAGTGCTGGCATTTAAATTGGTAGTTTCATGAAAGCAGTGACAACCCCCAAAGGGCAGCTGCCATGGAGGAGGGATGCAGGAAGAGCTGGGAGGGTCTTGAAGGGATTCAGAGAGGCTGTCAAAGTGCCTGTCATCACCAGAATAGGGCTAGAATGCCCCAGGCAAGGATATGGGACAAGGAGCTTTAAGTGAACAACAAACACAAACTCTGGGAGGTTTGGTGACCTCAAAAATGAGGAAGTTGGAATGGAGAGGTTTCCCCGTGGTTAAGGCACTTGCCTGCAAAGCTTGACCACCTGGGCTCAGTTCTCCAGAACCCAAGTAAAGCCAGATGCACAAAGCACAAAGTGGTACATGACCCTGGAGTTTGCTAGAGGCCTTAGAATGCCATTCTCTCTCTCTCTCTCTCTCTCTCTCTCTCTCTCTCTCTCTCTCTCTCTCTCTCTCTCCTCTCTCTCTCTCCTTTCTCTTTCCCTCTCCTTCCTCCATTCACTCTCTTCTCTCTCTCCTATTCTCTGTCTTCTTTCAGTCTCTCTCTATCTCTCTATCTCTATCTATCTCTCTCCTCTCTGCTTGCAAATAAAATAACAAATTATTTTAAAATGGGAAAGTTGCCCTTATCTGGGGAGACAATACGTGGGGTAAGTTCCTCCCAATTTTCTCTAGTCTCCAGGAAGCCTTATCACCACAGACTCTACTTCTTCTCCAACTGAATGCCCCAGCTCCTAGGGAAAGGACATCAGTGGCCCTGGAACAGAAGCACCTTCAGGGAGGCAGCAGGGGATCAGTGGAGCTGGAGTATTGCAGTTGGCATAGGGAGGCCTCACCTGGAGGTGACCTCTCGGCACTGGACATACATGTCCAGGCATTCCACCTCCTAAAAGTGGATCAGAGAAGAAGAGATACAAATTTTGGTCCATCATACATGGCCACCTTCAACATCCTCAGTAATTTTCAAATAAAACAATCCATCTTGAGGAATGATGGGCCAGTGTGATGGCTCGGTGGTGTAAAGTGATTGCCTCACAAGAACCTGCATAAAATGCCAGCAGTGGTGGCTTGTGTCTGTAATGCTGGCACTGGGCAGGTGGAGACAAGGGGATCCCCAGGGCTTGCTGCTTAGCTAGTCTAGATGAATCGGCAAGCTCTAGATTCAATGAGAGACCCTGTCTCAAAATATACAGTGGAGAGGGATTGGGGAAGACATATAGTGTTGATCTGGCCTACATACACACAGACACAGACACAGACACAGACACAGACACACACACACACACACACACACACACACACACACACACAGACACACAAGAATCTGAGGAATCATTGAACTTGCATTTTATGTCTGAAGGGACCTGGGTTAAGTCTCTAGCCACCCTGGAGACCCCTCCTAACCTGGCACAATGAGTTATTGGAAAAGGGAAAAGATGGGAAAGTATATTTTATTAAGTACCAGTCAGTTGCCAGGTGCCCACTCCTTCCTGTGTGCTCTCACACTGTCCCTCTGCACAACCACTCCCATTTGGGAAACTGAGGCTGCAGAAAGGGCTGCAGAAAGTCAAGGGCAGGTTTGGAATCTGAGACAGAAATATGCCTCCTCTGCCAATCAGAGTCCCACTTGTGTTCACGGAGTGCTCATGGTGTGCCCGCTGCTACCGGGAGGGTCTGCCAGGCCTGAGATCCCCCTGAAAGCTCATGGGAGTTAAAAGAACACCAAAGCAAAGTGTCTTACTGAGTCTCTCAGCTCCCACTGGATGGGGCCAGAATTCGATGCAGGCAACAGTGTGGTTCTAGAGTCGGGCCTCTTCCACCATTCACCCCAACTCCTAATGTGCCAGCCCAGCAGCCTAAGGAAAGTGTGCACACATGGTGCATTTATCTGTCTGGAAATGTTCCACACCCTGAGTAGAAGCATCTTATGCTACCAAACACAGTAAGTTATTGCATTTCATTGAATCCAAGATGCCACCAACAGTAAAGCATGCCACTATTTATATATGAAAGGGTAGGCACAACACCACCCTGCCATGTGTTCTGACTCCATCAGGAGCTTTTCTGAAAAACACCCAGGGGCTGGAGAGGTGGCTTAGTGTACTTCCCATGCAAGCAGGAGGGTCTAAGGGAGCCTGAGGCCATGCAAGTTTGATTCTACTAGTAGCCAAATAAACGTCCCTGTGGGGCCATCCTAGTCATGTGGAGACCAGGGATCCTGGGAAAACCATAGGTAGTCACAAAATAGCACACTCCAGAATCAGTAAGAGACTCCATCTCAAAGCAAAACAGGTGGGTGAGTGACAGAGGGGAGACCATCTCCCTGGCCTCCAATGGCCCACATGGGGTACAACAGCAGCAATGTATGTGCATACACCACACCGACACATACATCAACCACCACACATTTTGCATATGCAAAAAATTAAGAAAGCCCAATAATCCCAATTTTTATGTTTGAGTGGCCAAATTTATACCTGGTTTCCTGCTTCTGCTGCCATGCATTCCCAGCCACTGTGGATTACATGCCTCTAAAACCGAGAGCCAATAAACAAAGCCAAACAAAAACAACTCTTTCCTTCCATAGGCCACTTCCTGTCAGGTCACAATGAGTAAAGTAATCCCTAAGAAACTGACGTACCCAGAGAGTTTGGGAATGCTTTATCTATCTCACGGAAAATAACTGGTATCTTTTTTTTTTAAGGTCTTTTGATGGGCAGGAGAGATGGCCCAATAGTTAAGGCATTTGCCTGCAAAGCCTAATGACCCAGGTTCAATTCCTCACTACCTATGTAATGCCAGATGCACAGAGGCTCACGCATCTGAAGTTCGTTTGCAATGGCTGGAGGTCCTGGTGCGCCCATTCTCTCAGTCTCTCTCTCTGTCTCTCTCTCTCTCTGTCTCTCTCTCGTCTTTCTCTGTCTCTCTCTTATCTCTCTCTGCTTGCAAATTAAATGAATAAAATATTTTTTAAAAAAATTTTTTGAGTAAAGTTTACAAGAACAGATTCATGTAGCCTGACAACTTGGAATTGTCTGTATGTAGATACCTGGCAGGTCCTACCTACCGGGGAATGAACGAGCCCAGCATCAGAACTAAAAGTCTTTCCTTGGGTCACAGACATGAGGCGCATATCTGGGGTGGGAAGAAAGGCAGGTGCTGCTGTAAGTTGTAGGCTGGTTGCAGGGCAGTGAGGCGCCCACACATCAATGCTGTGGGAGACTTCCAGTAACGAAGCAGGACACCAGCAACATCATCCACTTAGGTGTGTAATCAGGCAGGCACAGCTGAGAACAAGCTGGCTGTGGCCAGTCTGTGCACCTGGGGGGCCAAGTGCAGGTTCATGGAGGGTGACAGTCGCAGACGAATGCCTGAAAGCCACCCCAAAATGTCCCTGCCTGCTCAAGAGCCCAGCTCACGTCAGGCCCTCAAATATTTGCTTGCTTCTCTTGGGCACCAGCTTGGGCATCTAGCTGTCTCCCTGGAGCTCTAGGCTGAAGGATGTTTCAGGAGAGCTCAGTACAGTTTGTTCAAGACTCTCTTGGGGGAAAAGAAGATATTGACCCAGTAAATGAAGGAGTTCCTGTAGCGAAGCTTCTCACACTGAAGAGGAAGGGGAGCGGCAGGGGCACGATGGAGTGGTAACTGCCTGCATCACACTAGGCAGGAATGCACTAGCACAATGGGAAAATGCCTGACTCTAGAATGGACTGAAAGCTCACTCAGGCCAAGCTCCCAGCCACAGGCTTCACAAACATTTGCTCATTGAGAGGTGGTCATCTATTATTTGCACCAAGAAACAATTACCTATTTTGGTATTAAATCTTACCTATTTGGTATTTGGTATTAAATCTTACCTATTGTTTAAGATCAGCACCTTTTCAATGGGTATATGCCCTGGACACACAATGCATTTTTTTTGCTTATTCATAGTATTTTTTATTATTCATAGTATTTTTCAATTTATTATTCATAGTATTGACCTTCCATCCTCTCCTCCATCCCCCCCATCCCTCACCCCACTTAGACCATTTCACCCCAATATTCTGCCCCCTACTTACATATGTACTATACCCTACCCTTAAGTCTTCTCCTCTCTTTCCTCTCTCACGGCCTCTTCATAGTTTGCTGGCTTCTGTTACTGACTTTTACCCCAACTCACAAATCTAAACATTTGAAGTAGAATTCACCCAAGAGAGAGAACATTTGACTTTCTAAGCTTGGGTTACCTCAGTAGAATCTTTCTCAGATCCATCCATTTCTCAGAAAATTTCATAATTTCACTTTTCTTTACAGCTAAATAAAAGTCCATTGTGTAAATGTACCACATCTTCATTATCCATTCATCAGTTGAAGGACATTCAGGCTGGTTCCATTTTCGAACTATTGTGAATTCAGCAGCAATAAACCTGGATGAGCCAGCATCTCTGTAGTATAGAGTCCTTAGCATGTATGGTAAGGCATTGTATAGCTGGGTCACAGGTAACTCTATTTTGAGTTGGCTCAGGGACCTCCACACAGATTTCCACAGTGGCTGTACCAGTTTACACTCCCATCAACAATGGAGAAGGGTTGCTCTTTATCCCCATCCTTGCTAGCATTTATTGTCATTTGGTTTCTTGATGATAGCTATTCTGATAGGAGTGAGATGGAATTTCAAAGTAGTTTAAATTTGCATTTTGGTGGCTAAGGATGTAGAACATGTTTTTAGATGTTTATTGGCCATCTGTAATTCTTCTTTTGAGAACTCTCGATTCAGTTCTAAAGACCATTTTTTGATTGGGTTGTTTGATTTCTTATGATTTAGGGTTTTTTTGTGTATCCTAGATATTACTCAATCCTCCATCTGACATATTATTAGATATATAAATACTTCTGTGGAGCAGGTGCTATTATGATCCATCTCACAGATGAGGAAGTTAAGCTCAATAGCTTCAGGGACTCACTAGTCATAAACCCAGGCAGTAGAACCCAGCACAGTCTGGCCCCAAAGCCCCTGCTCTGTACCACAAGGAGGATGACTGAGATAGTTAGGGACAAATAAATAAATAAAATGCTCAACTAGGAAAGAAAGAACACACAGGTACACACACACAAGTCTTGCATTTCCCCTCACCCCATAAGCACCATGAAAGGGCATCTTTTCTTTGGTATTTGACAGACATGTCATCAAATCACATTGTTAGTCTCTGGACTCCTCTACGGGCCACTTTTGCTTTCTGAGGCTCAATTCCTTCCTTCACATGCCTTTGGAATTTGGCCCTTCACAGTGCCCTGCCAGAACCAAGACCTGCAGGAAAAGGGACACTTTAGTCATGATTAGCAGATACCCAAGTAGAAACAGAAGACAGGACTGGTCCTGAGAGTCCAAGCCAGCATGGCCAATTAATAAAAGCAGAAGCACATCCGCCAGGCCTGGGCTGACTCACAGGGGACCCAGTGATTTTAGTGTCCCTGGGAAGCAAGCAGATTGCTTTCCAAGGGCAGTCATCACGAAGTTCTAGAAGTGGAGTGGCTGATGGCAACAGAAAAAGCTATTCTCTCACAACTGTGGAGACAGGCCACCTGGAGTCCAGCAATCACCAAGGCTTTGCTCCATCTGAGACTGCAGCTGGCTCCCTGACTTCTGGGGGCAATATCAATCCTTGGCAGTCCTGGCTGGCAGCTGCATCATGCCAACCTCTGTGCCTGCTCACACATGCCGTGTCCTCTACTCACTTCTTCATAACTCCTTTTTATAAAGGCAGCATTCAGGTTGGATTAAAGACTCACCTACTGCACTGTGAGTTCATACTAACTACACACATCTAATGACAGGCCACATTCTCAGATATCAGGAGTTAGGACTTGAACATGCTTTGGGGAGACAGATATAATTCAACCCATACATTAAGATTTTACTTTTAAACTGTTATGAAAGAAAACAGAAGCAGGATGTTTGTGAAAATCATCATGTTCGCAGCTGTAGGACAAGTGTACATTTCTGTGTGACAGTTTAAAATACAACAGTGATGGGTCCATGGCTAAATCATTTTCCAGGGTGGCTTAACAAAGTTCCACAGACTGAGTGGTTTCAACAGAAGAAATTTATTCTTAATTCTGGAAGGCAGATGTGTAAATCCAAAATGCTTCCAAGGGCTTCAAGAAACAGATCCAGACCTTAGTTTATGAATGGCTGTCTTTTTGCTCTCTATGTATCTGTTTCCAAATGTCTTCTCTTAGAAAGATGGCTTGAGGCCCACTCTCTGATCTCATTGTAACTTTAGATTGTTAACTGAATGGGCCTAGGAGGTTAGTAGAGTGCGTCTTTAAGGGTGTTTTCCAGAAAGGATCAAATATATTCTCTGACCTTATCAATAGATCAATTCTCTTAGAGATTCCCAATGTGTATATGACATCATTATCAGGAAGTAATGGAAGACAGGAAGTCAGGAGGAGGTCAGGAGAGCAGAGGGGGATGCAGTTAGGGACTATATCTTCTCCTGGTCTCTTTCCATATTCTCTCTGCTTCCTAATCACAATGATGAGAAACGAGCTGTTCCTCCATGCTCCCACAGCCACAATGAACTGAATCCTATAAAACAGGGAGCTAAAGAAACAGTCCCTGCCTTTTACACCGCTGGTCAGATAATTTGTCACAACAACAAGAAAAGTAGTGAACACTCGAGTTAAAAAAAAAATACCATCACCAAACAAGGCCACATCCTGAGCAGTGGGTGCTGAGACTTCAAAAGTAGACTGTGTCAGGGTCACAATTCTACTCAAAGCGTTAGTGTTGTCACCAATTTTTGTATTTTGTCTTTTTAAAAATATTCTTATATATTTATTTGTGAGGACAAAGAAAGAAAGAGAGAGAGAAGAGAGAGAGAGAGAGAGAGAGAGAGAGAGAGAGAGAATGGACATATGGATATGCCAGGGCCTCTTGCCATGGTAAATGCACTCCAGACACATGTACAACTTTGTGCATCTGGCTCTACATGATTGGGGAATTGAATCCAGGCCTTCAGGTGTTGCAGGCAAGCATCTTTAACCACTGAGCCATCTCTCCAGCCCCTGTGTTGTATTGCTGATGCAGCTAGAAAAAAGGACCATACTTGGAGAGAGCTATATCGTACAACTGGTCCAGAGGTTGCCTTCCCAGGCCACAGCAGAACAGCCATCACCATCTTGTTATCTAAAAGGCCCAGGAAGAGAAGCAGTATCCTATGGAAGCTTCCTGACTCACAAGGGTAGTGACTCAGAACCCAACTTTCCCTTGGGAGGCTTGGTAGCGCCATGTTGAAAAGAAAACATAGTACGTGTTACTATCTACAGGCTGAGGATGAGGGTGGCCACACAAAGAAAAAGTATTCCCACCTCACCCCCACCGTTATACTTATTGGTGATCAGAATTCCAAACTTGCCTTGCAATCATATCTCATGGACTTCTGCCATCTCTCTTGAGCAATCCTTACACGACATTTGGGAACAGTTAAAGCAATGAAATGGGAGGGAAGAATGTATTGTCTGGAATGCAGAATTCTGTCAAAGATCTTGAGTGCTCTCCCCAGGCCTGAGGCAAAACCCTGTTGCTGAAGAAACCACAGAATGCCATCAATCAGCATCGAGAGACACTTCAACATCCGGAACGGTATCCAGCCCCCAGAAGGCAGTTAGTGTAGTGCTGGAAGGCACTGCACAGGCTGCCAGGGGAAACTGATCAACGACAGCTGGAGTAAACAGAGACCACTGACACGAAACACAATCTGTGGTCACGAGTAGGCTGACCACACCTCCTACTGGCAGAGAACAGCGAACCAAGAAAGAAGCACTTGTGTAATGGAGGGGCCTGGGCCTGGGGGAGACAATCAACAGCTTTCAAATTCGGCCAATTTTCCACTTAGTGAGGGGGACCCCTTGTCTGGAACTTGAGATTCAGGGCGATAGGCACCGGATCCCGTACTCTTGGGCTCCCAAGACAAGTTGCACTATGGGAGCGATTGACAGGGAGGCTACTAAAAATAGAATCTAGGTAATCCAGAATTGTGTATATTTGTTGGCCTGCACTGATCTCACTCTCCGATGGAGATTGTGTTTGTATTTTTCAGGATGCAGTGAGAGAGCTGGGGCCCATCTAACCCTACCAACCAACCGTAAGCTGATAGCTGAGATTCTGGCAAGAGAGGAGCCACCACAGTCATATCGTGGAGGATCCAGATGGAACCCCACAGAGAATGTCGGGATGAACAAGGGACCCACAGCCACAGCCATTAAATCAACACAGGATAAGCCAGTGAGACAGAAACCAACAATTTTCGACACAAAGACCCCTAAGCTCACAACCTTAAAGCAGCCTTAATACTCACCCACCACGACTCAGGGAACTATGCGAAAGAGGGGGCGGAAAGATTGTGAGAGCCGTGGTGGGGGAGATTATCCAGAGGTATGGCCAGGAGAACCTGGCTGAATACTAGGCTGTCCACGGTCCCCTGTCACAAGGACTGATCCAGATGACCCATGGAGGAGGTTATCCAGCAGATTGGGGAGGGGAGGGCAGCGGGAAATTGGGGATAACAACTCATTGTTTACCCACTAAATATTGTAACTCATAATGGACAATTAAAAAAATGTATTTTCTGGGATGGAATGTGTGTGCATGATGTGTTTTATATATAGTGCATGCCTGTGTGTATGCAGATGCATGTGCACCCCATGTTCACATATGCAGAGGCTAGAGGAACACTTGGATGTCCTCCTCTCACTCTTCCACGATGTTTCCCTGAGACAGTGTCTCTCTCTAAAACTGTCATTTTTGGTCAGACTATGTTGTAGTCAGCCACATGGGCCACTGGGATGAAGCTCCAAACCAGGCAGAGTTTATGGGAGGAAAGGATTTACTGAAGCTACAGATCCAGGGGAAGTTCCATAATGGTAAAAGAGGCTGTCGCCCCCCCCCACCCCTTCACAGTCTAAGCCTTCACAGTCTAAGCAGAGAGAGAAACACCATCACTGGCACTACATACACACACATCAGCAAACAGGCAGGGGAGAGATTTCCTCCCCCTTTATGTAGCATTAGGGCGGGATCTTGCAACCCTTTCTGAGACTTGTTGACTTCCCTAGTCTCTGGAATTTCCTTCCTGCACTGCTCTCCCAGGAAGTGATGTTTGTTTCTAGCTCCCCTGAATCTCCTTACATCTTCTGATGTAAGGAGCCCTTCTGAGAGGGCTGCCTTTCTGTCAACAACTTCAGAGACCCTCCCAAGATTACTAACAGGTCAAGTTGACAACAACCTTAACCATCACAGTCATTCTTATCATCAAGCCCCAGGGATCCTGCTATATCTGCCTCTGGTAGGACCCAGGTTACAAGCATTGTGTGACCATGCCCATCTTTTTACATGAGTGCTGGGGATTGAACTCAGGTCCTCATGCCTGTGAGGCAAGTGCTCTTACCCACTGAGCCATCTCCTCTGACCCCATTTTCTCATCTACTTTCCATGTCTTTGGATTTGGAGATTTACTAGATTTTATCATTTGCCAAGGTCTTCAAATCCCCCCTTCCCCTCCCACCACATACACATACATGTACCAAATTATAACAACCCAAGACTGCAAAGTCTGCACACTCCTGAAAAGATGCCAGTCAATATAGTTTTCCCAAGAAGAAATGAGCCACCTTTTGAGGAGGCTCCCAAGCATTCAACATCATTTTCCTTCACCATGTTAGGAGGACACAGAGAAGGCAAAATAGCAGTCCAAACCCCACAGGACAGGAAGGTCTCATGTGTGTATATATCCAATTAGGCTGGACTGGCAGGCATTTTTACATAGTTGGACTCTTAATTCAGATTTTCATATTTGCAAGACAATCACTCTATCAACTGAGCTATCTCACAAAACCAACAAGGTGTTAAGGCACCTGACTCCAGGCCCCATAGTGATGCTGGAAATCTGGATCCCTGCTTTATTACAGTGGTTGACAGTAATTAAATTACACTGTGCTCAGGGGAAACAGTCCAGAACTCACAGGACTAAAGGCCATTCTAAAAGCAAACAAACAAACAAAAAAAAAACATAGAAAAACGTTACTGATGGTCTGAATTCTTTTAAAGCAGGTTAGCTATTGTGATAGGTTGGCTCTTGCCTGTCCCCTGTACACCTATATGTTATGGTTTGGTCTCAGAGTAATGCTAAGGTCAGATGACAGAACCTTGGTGGCACTGGTTGGGGGGTCCTCAAAAGGGATGATGGACCCTCAGCCCCTTCTTCCTCACACTCCTTTTTGCTTCCCAGCCAGGAGGTGAGAGGTTCTGCTCAACTCACACCAGGATGTGTCCTTTTGCCACAGGCCTAAAGCAACAAGACCAGCTGGGCTCTGGATTAAGACCTCCAAAACCATGAGTCAACCTCTTTTCTTTATAAATTGATTAGCTTAGCTATTAATTATGTCTTTTCTTCTAGCTACAGTGGTCACAATGCATCAATGGTAACATAATATCTGTTCAGCTGAGTAGCAGGCACCTGTGGAGGAAAAGAAAAAGAACTCCAAGGACTCTCTGATGGAAGAAGGTCGTGGATTCTCATGTTCTGTGTCATCACTCTGTAGCTTGGTTTCCATGTTGGAGGATGACAGTGGTTCCTTCCAAGGAAGGCTTTTATGAGGAGTTAATGAGTTAATCAGATGTAAAGAGCCTGGGATAGTGTACTGGGACACAGGACTGGGGTCCAGGGCTCTCTGTAAGTGCTCCCCACTGCTCCTTCACAGTGACTGCTCTTAGGAAGCACGCACATTTTTTACAAATCTGAAATATATCTCCATTCCTTTTATGACTAAAGGGAAAAAAGAAAAAGGAAAAAGGAAAGAAAAACAGTTTGAATAAAACGATCACTTGGGGCAATCCACTAGGCAAGTGTTGAGCCCCAGCCTAACTGAGCAAACTTAAGTTTTAGAATATGGAAAGCCAGGCGTGGTGGCACACGCCTTTAATCCCAGCACGCCTTTAATCCCAGGAGGCAGAAGTAGTAGTTGATAAACCTTGATCCTGTTGGTTGAATTCTGTGTAGCTGATAAGCCTTGATCCTGCTTGCTGAATTCTGTGTAGACCCTGCTGATTTGCTGTAAAACAATGCGACCTAAGGAGGCGTACTTTGCTCTGCTGTACTCTGCTGTACTCTGCTGATTGGCTCCCACCAAAAAGTTTGAATCTTATTGTTTGAGAACAATGCAGTCTCAGGTTATAAAAGGGCTTTGGGTGCTCAAAAAAAATGAGATTTGCCCAACATTTCTCCCGGTCCCGTGTGTCTGTCTGACTGTATGCCTCACCTCTCCCTGATGGAGCCCTTTCTCCTGCTGGCCTGTGAGACTTGGGCTACCTGCAGGGGGCCAAGGGGCAGCGACTCCCCAACAGGCAAGAATGGAAATATACATGAAGCATTCCAAACTGAGCCTCTTCTCCAAACACTGAAAAGAAGGCTCTCCAGGCGTATGAGGCAGAACTTTCAATGCCCACCTGGCCCAGGTGAATACTGACTTTATCTACCAACAGATAATTCACAAGAAAGTACAACTCATGAATAAAGGTTAAAAAAATTAAAATACATGAACTGTTCTCAACTATAAAATTAACCAGAAAAAAAAGTTTTAAAGGATATCTCTCAATGCTGCCAAGACTAAAATAAAGTCCCAGTTCTCATATGTTGCCAGTGAAAGCAAACGAGCAGACCTTGAGCAAACAAGTGGGCAGTGTGTGGGCAGAGCCAGGAAAAGCTTCTACCCTTTACCCTAGTCATTGGTTCTGAGAATCCAGCCCAAGGAAACAGAGAGAGTTATGTCCACCCTCATGTTCACAATGGTGAGCAGTCTTTCCAAAAGTGGAAAGCTGAAAACAAGATTAATGCAAAGGGCTTTAGGCATAGCTCAGGGGTAGAAGGCTTGGCAGCTTGTGTGAGGCTCTGGGTTCTGGGCAGTGCCAAAGAGTATGAGATAATAGCATAATTTGTAAACATTATACCAAATTAATGGGTTATCATCTAGGCATTAGAATGATGAAAAGAAACAGGAAAGTGATCATGTTGTAATGTAACATGAAACAATTCAAAATGAAAAATTGAACTTCCAAAGTGATTATGATGGGGGAAAGCCTGAATGAAGGCTTTCAAGAGGCCAAACACGGAATCTAATTGAGACAGGCAACTCCTCTGTTTTCCCCTCCTTCCCCTTAGTTTTTATGATATTTTATGAATCACCTTTATGATAGGGTTTCTTCCCATCCTCGGAAGCCTTCCTGTACTGTGGGGTCACAGGCCCACATCCCACCATGAGATGCCTCTCCGGGCTCCGCCATACCCTTTATGAGGTCTTCATACATCTTTCTAAGCATACTATCTTCTCAATGCCAAAGCACTTGAAGCATCACCTCTCAGAGGTACGACTAGCCTTGTTGCTCTCCTTCCCTGAAGTGCCATTGTTGGGCAAAAGTTAAAAAAAAAAAACTTTGAGCAATAGGGAATGGTTAAGTTACAGTGTGTATACTCCACATGACATTAGCTGACCTCATAATACAACAGCTGTGAAGAGAAAGTACAGCAACATGGCTGACGTTAACAGCAAGCAATCCCATCATACCCCGTGACAACTGACCAGTAATTGTGGTCATGAGCTACTGGAGTGCACACGGGCACTGCACTGCGTGTTTTTTGTTTTGGTTTGGTTTTCGGTTTTTCAAGGTAGGGTCTTGTCTAGTCCAGGCTGTGCACTGTGTGTTTTATGCACATATGGTAACTGCCACACTGGTCTCTTGCTGCTTTCATTTGGAGAGGAAGAAACTGAGGCACTTACAGGTTAAAGAAATCTCTTTAATCCTCCCAAAGGCTAAATTTTAGAATATTCTAGAAACTTTCCCAAGATCACAGAGTCCCCTAAGGAAGGGGGAGGGGACAGCTTCCTGCAAAAGTCCACACTCTGAAATGGCCTGTAAGGGAATAGGTAAGAAATTCAAAGTGAAAGGAGCAATTCTGTTAGAGAAAGAACTTTTTTCCTTTATTGGCAAAACTTCCGAGTGTTGTTTTCACAATTTAAAGCAAAAAGGGGGAACACTAGCAGAGGGGAGGTTAATAACGCATGTCTCTGTGGGCATAGTAAAAAATTTTAATTATGCTTTGATCAAAACGAATGCCAGTTGGGTCTCTAGTGCACTTGGGGTGAAGGCGAGGATGGAGGATGGCCAGGAATGAGCCTGCTCCAAACCAAACCCAACAGCTCCAAGCAGCTGCTGGCATGATCCTTTTGATAAACACTGTCTTTCCACTACATCTTCCAATTTCAGCATGAATTCCAAAATCATGGGACTGCAATGGAGCATGCAGAGTGTCACAGAAGTCACTACTATCACACAGCTGCTGGGAATGAAACCGAGGTCTTGCTACTAATCCTGCATTCCTTCACAAGCTTCTCATGGGCTAAATACTGCCAGCTAGAGAATGACAGTCTGCGTTTACTACAGTCCAAAAGCACACCATATCCTGACAACAGCAACTCCCATACTTATGGAGTGCCTAATACTCCTTAAAGGTGGACAGATAGGAGGCTAATGCATACTGCTGCACTTGATTACAAATGCTAGATTTCTAGTAGTTTCAAAGTTACTATAGAAACAAGGAAAAGTCGAAAGAGATTTATGCTTTTCAAAAACAGTTCTGAAACAGAAAGAAAAAGAGAAAAGGAAAGAAGGTATTAGATGTAGGACTGGGGAGATGGCTCAGTCCAAGGATAAGAGGCTGAAGAAGGAGGTGGGATGGGAGGACCACAGACACCAGACCCTGGTGGTGCCCCAGTGAAGGCCCAGGCTGTGGCCCTCCATGAAGAGGAGGACCACTGGTTCAGTATCTGCACAGTGCTAGACCTCACTGAATCATTAAGAGAATCCCACCACCCAGTGTAATGTCATCTGCAGCCTTGGAGTCAGGCAGTCAGAACTGCTTCTTGCTGGCACATAGCCCCTCATAATCTCAGATGCTTCTGTGTGAAATGAAAGTAAGGGCAGCACACCGGGAAGGGGTCCTAGAATCTGATGGGAAACTCCTTTCACCCAGACCCGTACTTCTGCACTGACCATATTGCTCTGAGACAGAGGGTCAAGCCAGGCAAGGCAAGATAGTGCCCCACCCAACTTGCAGCAAACACGGAGTCTAAGGTCCAAGCCAGATCAAGCCCTCTCCTTTGGCCCAGGATTCTACCCTTGCCCACCCCACAGGCACGGCCACAGGCAGCCACTCACGGCATTCCTTCTCGTCGCTCTTGTCAAAGCAGTCAGGTAGCCCGTCACATTGCCAGGCGCCTGGGATGCACCGCCCATTGGTGCACTTGAAGGTGCCTGGAATGTTGCACTCAGTGGTGTCATTGTTCCCAGGGAGCAGCTGGCTCTCTGTAAGAGAGAGGACAGGGGTCAGAAAGCATAGGTACAGCAGTCAGGGTCTGAGCCCTAGCCCATCTGGAAAGACTACTTTTCAGCACAGGAAAGACCTCCAATGGGTATCTATTCCCCTCTGGGTCACTGTTTCCTCACCTGTGGAATGGACAGATGACCTAGCCTCACTTTACTCACTCAGTGTGAAGGAGGGGAAGCACTCAGGTATCTGGCATGCAACAGACATACGCTCATTCACTTCTCTATCTAAAGATCAATTGGGGGCTAGAGGAGTAGCTCAGCTGGTCAGTGTTTGCCTCACAAGCATAAGGACCTGAGAATTCATGTAAATATGCCAGCTGTGATGGTACATGCCTAGAATCCCAGTGCTGGGGAGGTAGAGATGAAAAGATCCCTGGGCTAGCCATTGTACCATTCTAGTCTGCTTGTTGAGCTCCAGGCCAATGAGAGACCCTGTTGGCAAAAAGTGGCAAGTGTTCCTGAGAACAACACCCAAGGTTGTCCTCTGGCCTACACACACACACACACACACACACACACACACACTAAAAATACATTGGTTGTAAAAGCCAAATGCTCTCTTCCAGCCATGTTCCAGGCAGGAGTATGCACTGGACTCCCAGTATCTACTACAGTGCAGAGTGCAGTATCTTTCTAGGCCTCAGACTCACAGCCCCGTAATCACAGTCCTTGAATTTGGGCCAAGTTGGCAAGAAAACTGGAGATCATTTCCTCTCAGGAAATAGAATGTGTAGGTTATAAATCAACCTACCTGAAGTTGTGAGGGCAGAAAAGGCCAGGGCTGCTAATCCCCAGTTGGCTACCCTGGTCACTACAATGCCAGTTACTAGGGATTTAGAACCAAGCCACAAGGTTCAAGTTCAAGTCCAATGAACACTCCTAAAGTGTCAAGGCCCCACCCACCAACCACCTTTAGGCAGAAAAGTAAAGAGGAAATGACAGCAGGTAGAGAAGGGTGCAGAACTCATCCACCTTGAATCCCTGGGGCAAACCTTCCAGAAAGCCAGGATCTGATATATCAGACCAGGCAGAGCCATTGTGATCCAGGACTGGGAGGTACAGGAAAAGAGAAGCCCACCAGTATATTGCAGCTCTATCCCTCTCTTGAGTCATCCCATAAGCATTTAGTTGGCATTTATGACCAGATTCTTATGCTATGCCAGAAAGGCACAAGGTGGGCTCCTTTATCCTGGCCAGACAGGCACAAGAGCACACATAACTAATGACCTCACCGACGCCACTGTGCTAAGATCATGGCCTTCTAGACCCGCCTGGGGACTACATAAGAGCAGGGCTCATGAGTCTCTTCACAAGCTTCCTGTGCTCAGACCCCTCCTCATATCCCTTCTCCTGCCACTATCCAGCAAGGCTGTGCTATTCTCCTTCCAGGAACACCCTTCAACCACTGGCTGCTCGCCGTTACCCCAAAACTCTTCTATTTCTTTCTCTCTGAAATATTCTCCTGTGCGCAGCTGCATATTCACATAGGTTTATCTGGTCGCCATCAACCTCAGGCATCATCCTCCTCTTTTTTTTTTTTTTTTGAGACACATTCTCTCATTGGCCTTGAACTTGCCAAGTAGGATAGTTTGCTTGGCCAGTGAGCCCTAGGGATCAGCCTGCCTAAGCCTCCCAGTGCTGGGATTATAAATCCACCCAAAAAACTACTTTTTCTTAATGGGCTCTAGGGATTGAACTCAGGTATGTGTTGTTGTTGTTGTTTTAAGTAAACTATGAAAGATTTATTTTAAGGGGAAAGAGAAGCAGAAAAGCTCCCAAGCTGAGAGAGATCCCTACTGCAGCTGGGAAAGATCCCAAACAGGAAAATCCCAAACACAGGTCTACATGCTCTACCAGGCCTTAAGAATATTTTTGTAACTGGGATAAACTAGCAAGAACCAATGGGAATGGACACAGTCCTGGGCTAGCAGCACCACCAGCCTCGGTGCCATGGATATTCCCGTGGAGACCGTCTGCCACATGGTACTGATTTAGCAGCCCACATACATATCTCCTTTCTGAAGTGAGTGCTCAGAAAGAGAAGCTACAGCAAAAGGCACCACTCTGCCCAAATACATCACAAACCAAGAAATAACCCTGGCTCGTTCCTTTCTCCATCAGCCCTGCTGTAGACGGATCCCAAAATCTCCATTGGCTCAGCCACAACTCCAGTCCAAGAAGCCACCGTCCCATATGGGGATCACTGCCACTACAATGCCCCAACTTGGTCTCCTTCCTCCCATCCTGCACCTCCAATCCATTCTGGCCAGAAGGCTCTTGCTAATAGCTCCTAAACAAATTGACCATTACATTTCCTTTCTTTAAAAAGCCATAGATGGGATGACTCCCCAGTATTGTTTAGCCAAAATGCAAGAGAATCAAGAAAGATTCCAGGAATGAGGTGGAGGTTAATGTAAAGTTAAGGCCCTGCAGGTCTCAGAACAGTGTCAGAGCACAGAAGAGTCTGGATTAAAATACCTGCAGCTCTGACTGGTAAGAACTTCAAATACATTGCACTACCATGTCTTCTCCCACCCTGTCAATGACAACACAGTTCCACTGTGCCCAGACTCAATATGGGATGACTCCAGAAAATCCATAACCCTTAGAAGAACAAACCATCTGTCCATCATCTCTCCAGGTGTGGGATAGAGACACCCATTGGGTATGGGATACAGAGACCCATGGGTTATGGGATAGAGAGACCCAGGGAAGTGTGGGACAGAGATGCTCCTGAGGTATGATGAGGAAGAACTTAGGAGGGCAGCCAGGTGCTAGATGTTATCCAGCACCAAATGTTCAGCCCAGTAACCCCACACTCCAGTTGTTCCCAACAACTGCTTCAGCCTCCCCAGCATGCGGAGAATTCCTCGGGGCAGTGGAAGGCAGAACTGCCACTCTGTTTTGTTTGGAAATCACTTATACTTGCTTTGGTAGAACTAACTCCTAGAAGGCACCCCCCTGGAAAGTCACAACTGTGAAATTTTGTCCTGATAAAGAGATTCCCGAAACCAGTAAATTGGCCAGATTCGATTCCACGATGCTTGTTTTGCAGGCTCATAAGGCTGGGGGCATACAGGCCTGATGAATGACTGGGTGGTGCAGAGATAAATTTCCCTTCCTTTACACTAAGGTATCCTGCAGCCACCTGCAGCCGCAGGGGCACCCTGCCTATAGTGATAACAAGTATCCTCTCCCCTCCATGCCTTCGGAGCAGCTCTGTTCTACGTGCAGGGACACCCACCCCAGTGCCGCTGGGAAGTGACATCATCAAACAGAAGAGCATGAGGAGAACTAGTCCTGTCTTCAAAGCCTTCCTCAAATCCATCCGAGTTGCCTCACTCCACTGGGACCACCCCACCCAAGGTGCCATTACTTCCTGTCCCTTTTCAACCAGACTTGTCTGCATAGGGAACAATTCTGTCCCCAGGAGAATATATATCAGGACCTGGAGATGCTTGTTAATTGTGATGAGCAGGGGTAGGCTGCTATTGGCCTTTAAAGGTCGGGAATGTTGCTGTGCAGAGAAAGGTCTGAAACTAGAATACGTAGCTCTGGACTGTCAAGAGTAGCACTGTGTTGTGCAGAAACGATTTCTACTACCAGAGAGACATCACAGCTGAAAACAATGGCCTGAGAGTCTGCAGTGCTGAGGTAGAGAAATCCCGGTAAAAAATCAGCCTGACACTTAACACAGTTCCTTCCTTCACACAGGGTGAGACTTTTCAATGCAGCTCACAGTCCCTCTGTACCCATAGGCTAAATCTGTACTCTCACCATGGTTGACAAAGCCCAGCATGATCTGACCTGGCTCCTGCCAAATTTCTTTCAGAAGCATTTGTTTGATCACACCAATGTCTTTCCTACCGCTAGGCTCCCAAGCACGCTGCTGGTTGACCTCAGAGATTCTTTAGCCTGACTTTTACCTGGACGCCTTTTCTGTCTCCCCTCTATTATATGTTGAAGGCCCGATGGCTAATATCTCTGGATGGGTTTTTAAAGAGGTAGTGATTTAAATGAGGTCATCAGAGTGAGTCCTAATACAACATAACTGATGTCTAATCAGAAAGAGGAAATTAGAACACAGCAATGAACAAGGGAAAACAAGGGAGAAGGCGGCCATCTACAAACCAAGAAGTGGGGCTGAGAGGAACGCAACCTTGCTCTCAGGCTTCCACAGCACAAGACAAGCCGTGTCTGCAGTTCCAGCCACATGATATATGGGAATCCTGGCAATGTAATCCAACCAGCAAGCCTCCTCCTGTTAATCCCTCAGAACCCAACTGAAGTCTTCGACTCTGAGCCCTGCAATGGCACTCAACTTAAAACTGGCCCATCTGTTTTCAAACCCTTTCCTGTGTTTTCCTTTATCCCAGCCTGTGTTATGGACATCTGCACAATCTCCCCGCTAGACAGGAAGCTCCCCAGAGGCAAGGGCACTGCTCTGTTCAGCTCTACATTCCAGGAACCTGTCACTCCCTAGCTCTCTCATCAGTACCTGTGACAACAACAACAACAACAAAAACCAAGTGTGACATTACTAACTTAACCCCATCCCTGCTACTCGCCCTGGTAAGTCCCATCAGCCCTTCCCCATTTCCCCAGTATGTGAATGGGATCTGTACATACATAGTTAAAATTGGATAGGGTGTCTGGACTTGAACAAGTAAATTGCTACCCTGTCTGCTTTAAAAGTGGTTAGAAATCTTTACCGCCTGACAGCTGGACTTTCTAGTGGCTGAAATATTTATCCCATGCCTGTGTCTTGGGACACATTTAAAATCCAAAAAAGACAGGCATTAGCACGAACTTTCCTAGCTGGGGTTTCTCCTCTTCCATTCTCCTTTTTTCATTAAGCTGAAGAACAAGAAGGAGTTGGCTATTCCCACTGCAGCATATCACTCCACTGAAAATAACCACACCATCTGTACAAGACTGGAAATACACAAGCCAAGCCCTCTCCCATCGGACAAAAGCCAGCAGCTTGCTACCACTGCCTCCTCCAAAGTCTCTGGCACCCACAAATGTCTTCTTGATGAGGGGAACAAAACCTGGAGAAACTGCAGAGCCTTTCCCTGTGCTATGTTCATTCTAGAGCATGAAGGCTTTTCCAGCTAAACAATGGAGTCCTCTGGGGTCTCCCCTCGCTTTCCACTCAGCTTCTTCTCCTTGAGGGACACCCACACCCTCGTGGTACACTGCATTGACATCTGCAAACCATTAGGCAGCCCTGCTTTCTGATTTCTGCCTAGTGGTCTTCATTCTGCTCTTTTGCATACAAACACATGTGTGCAGGCACACCTGGCTTAAGAGACATTCCCTAAATCCTCCCCAGGGAGCTGGCATTCTCTTCCCACTGAAGGAAACTCTTTCCCCTGTGACTCACTTCTTGAGACACAGACACACACACACATATACTCACATGCACACTCACACACACACACACACACACTCAGGCACACACAAACACATAATCTATCCACGGGCATTAGTAAGGCCACTTATTAATGGGTCTGCAGTGATCTGTTTATAAACATCCCTATAACAGTTCCAAAGGCCATTTCAACTCTATACTGTTCCCATAGTGGCACCAGTAACAGACAGAGCCAGGGACATTTGTCCTGTGTATTTCCCAGATCCATTCAGCTCTCATCTCACAAATGACTTCATGCTCAAGCTGGGCTCTGGGAGCATGTGGCGGTACAAGGATGTCTGAGTCGGGGATGAGGATGTGCCTCTGGCTCCAAGCACCTGCACTTAGTCTACTCCACATGCTGTCCTATCTGTGAGATCATTCCACTAACCCTGCCTCCATTTACCCATGTGATGGAGGGGGATCCCCCAGAGAGAGTGATCAGAAGGCATAAAATGGCCCCAAGGTTCAACACAAGACAGCTGACCCTTGTTATTCACAGATTTTATACCAACAGTGCCCATGACCTTGGAGGAAAATAATATGTTGTTCTGCAGCAGGAACACATTAAGGAGAAAACAGGTCACCAGGATCAGTGAGCGAGCTGCTCGCCCAGCATCTGCACATCACATAGCTTCATGGTTCGTTTCTCCCACAAGGCAGGAAGCAGCCAGTGTTCCAAAATGATTAATGCTTTGTTTCCCTCTTGGAAGAGAAGTTAGCAAAGAAAGCCAATGGCTAGTATTAATGAGGCAAGCAAAGAGAAAGCAGAGAGGTCCAGGAAAAGGATAGATTTTCACAAGGAAGCAGCTTTAGAGATTATTTTTCTCCTGTATTTATGGCCTCATTAAGGGCCTGAAGCTGTTACTTACATTTTTTTAGTCAGACTTCATTGCACTTCATGAGGAAGATTATGGAGGCATGGTGTTCATGTCATGGGCCCTCGTGAGGCCCCATGTCCACAGTCCCAAGAAGTTAGCAACATTAGGAACTGCTGTTTGTCATGATGCCCACTGGTAGGGGGAGCCCTGAGCTGCACCCAATCTTTCCTTCATTCTTTCAACAACCCTCCAAGAATCAACTACTATTGGCTTTTTATTAGGGGAGATCTAATACCTGTCGGGGCAGTAAATGTGGCTGGAGTTTAACGTCCATTATTTTGTATTTCTTACAAGAGTCCCATGAATTAGGCACCCTTTCAATTTTGCAGCTGAAGGGACAGACTGAAGTAACTCACCCAAGGTCACACAACTAGAACAGTCTGCAAACAGCCAGAGAGAAAGTATCATGCCTATGTAGGCCTCCGGGCCAAGGCAAGGCTATTATGGAGGCATCCATATATGAGAGAAAATAATCTTCCAACAAGTTTTTTAATGAGCTTCAAAATATTTTCATAATGATTGACAGCTATTTTCTATAATCTGGGTCTTCCATGGAGAAAAATGCAACTTCTGCCTGGAGGAAAATTAACCAAGACAAGTGGGTGTCAGGCACTTAAAGACACTCCACAAATGACGGGGGGCCAAGTGTGGGGCAGAACTTGCTGACCCCTAAGGACCTTTCCAGTTCTGACACACTTGAGTTCTATGAATTTGTCTAAACTGCCTTGAATTCATGTATGCTTTACCATACACAACACTATGGACTGACGACACATGACCAAAAGCAGTGGGCAGGGGAGAACCCAGAGCAAGTACCCACCACCTCTCACTGGCAGCTGTAGGAAGAGTCCAGTGAAGCAAGGGAGAGCAGAGGGGGATGTTTTAGGACCAACTTTATCAGGCTGGTGATAATCAATGTGCCCACCGGCTTTCAGACACAGCCACAGATAAGAAAAAGAGTCAAGCTCCAGCCCCCAAATCAGCCCCACCCACCCTGGGACAAGTGCAATGACCTCCACAGACCCTGGGGACCACCCTGCAGCTGACCATCTGCTTGGACAGAGGCCCCAGGGCAGGGCAAGGATGGAGCAGAGCAATGCTAACCAGAGACTGAGCAGGAAGAGCAAAACGATCTTCATTTAGGCCCCTGCAGCACAGCGCGGAGGCAGGAGTGAAATGAGACTCCAAACACACACACAACACAAAGGGAAAGATGGATGAGCAAGTGAAGAAGCGTGTCACTGATAGATACTATCGAGAAAGCTAGAATACGAGCTGCTTACCGGCCGAGGATGCTGACATAGCCATGACCTAGGAAATGTAGGTAGGTGACATCATGGAACAATGGACAAAGCACGGTGACAGGTACTTCTACTGATGAGGAAACTCCAACTGCCACTTTCTATGCGCTCAGAATTACTTCTAATCAAAGAGTGATTAATGGAACAAGGAAGCCTTCTTCCACACCCAACAGACTTGCAGAAATCTGAAGCCCAACATTCTCAAGTGGACAGAAACCCATGAATGGCACATGGTGGAGGGACTCGACAGCTCCCCTTGAGGCAGGATGCTCACACACTTTAAGCAGCCCAGCCTCTCGTGGTACTCACCCTAGACTGAGGACAACATGCACAATGCATAGGGTGACATCACTAAAATGTGAAAGTGTAATGTGAGTTAACCGTTCCTCACGCAGAGAAGGGAGGAAAATACAGCCCATTCCCACAGTGAGCTAGTACCCAGAGTTTTCACAGAATGAACCCAAGGCAATTCTGAGAACATAATGTTCAATGAGAAAAGGCACATTGCAGAATATCATCTATGCGAACCTCACTACTATGCAATTTTAATAGAAGCATAGAGATACAGAAGTACTTTTTGAATTGATGAATGGAATGGTTTGTTCCAGGTATCCCCCATAAACTTAATGTGTTATGAATGCTTGATCCCCAGCTGACGACAGTTTTGGAACTGGAACCTTCTTGGAGCAGTGTTGTTGGAGGCAGGCTTATGGGGGTTATAAGCCAGCTTTCCCAGTATTTGACGCACCTTCCTGCTGCTGTTTGCAGTGCTGTGGCAGAGGTAATGTCCACCCTCTGCTCATGCCATTGGTTTCCCTGAAATCATGAAGCTTCCCCTCAATTCTGTAAGTCCAAATAAACACATTCCTCCCCATGCTGCCTTTTGGTCAGGTTTTTTCTGCACAGCAATGAAAAGCTAACTTCAACAGTTTTGGTACCATAGAGTGGGGTTAAGTCATTGCTGCTGGAACCCTCATTCTGTGGCTTTGGCCTTTTGGAACTGATTTGCAAGAGGAATGTGGGATGTTTGAAACATCATCCTAAGAGATGACTTGCAGTGCTGTAAGTACAGCTTCATGGATTCTGGTCAGAGTTGGAAAGACCTGAATGCAGTAAGGACTATGTACTGTAAGGTTTGCCTTACTAGAGTGAGAAAGAACTTTGTGGGGATTGGTCTGTAGGCAGTTTGTGTGAGAGGTTTGCTGCATTCTGCCTTCATGTGTCCTGAGAGCTTGTGCAGGGTTGCTTTGTATAGAAATGGACTGGTGTGAGCAAATGGAGATGGCACCGAAAGAAATGAAGTCTTTGGGCCAAAATGCTGCCCATTCAGCTGCAATTATTTGAGAGATGACAACCATTGAGATGGGGTCAGGTGATGTGCATTGGGACAGCAGGAAGAATGAAGACACTTTGGAAAAAGGGGTCTGAATGCTGAAGGAGGTTTTCTACTCTTCAAAGTCATCTTTATTCCCCCTGGATTAACAAATTGGTGGCCCACCTGGTACTATGGAGTATAACAAATGCAGGAAGAGAGGGTCATTGGATTTTCAACAGTTTTGTTTTTTGGAAATGGCCATGGGCAGTATGAAGCAGGTGTGTTGGATTACCTGTGTAGAAGCCCAGTGGAGCCATGAGGATGAACCGTGAGTTACAGTGGAGACCCAGTGAAATGCCAGGACTATGGGATGGCTGCCAAGGAAAGCTTCCAGCAGTGGATGAAGTTTTTCTAGACTGTGAGTAGCCGAGCTGGAGGGGAGGAATAGGAATTCCAGAAACCAGTCACTGATTATTATTGGACTTGGAATTAAGAGTTTAGTGTTTGCCCTGTTTGTTTAAATCTTGTATTAGGTCAATTTGTCTTTGCTATGCCCAATGCCATCTTTTGCAGTATAAATGTTCTGTGCCATTATGCTTTTTGTTTTGTTTTTATTATGGCTCAGTTGAATGACCTTGGATTATGAGGATGTTTGAATCTCATGAGGACTGATAAAAACTTCAGGGATTTTTGGTGTTGAGCTGAATGCATTTCATTTCATACTATGTGTGGTTATCATTTTATGGGGACCAGGGGCAGATTGTAGTGGTTTGATTCAGGTGTCCCCCATAAACTTAATGTGCTCTGAATGCTTGATCCCCAGCTGATGGCCGTTTGGAATTGGAACCTTGTTGAAGGTGTGTTGCTGGGGCGGGTTTATGGGGGTCATAGCCAGCCTCCCCTTGCCAGTGTTTAGCACACCTTCCTTCTATTGTTTGCAGTGCTGTGGCAGAGGTGATGTCCACCCTCTGCTCATGCCATCATTTTCCCTGTGATCATAGAGCTTCCCCTCGCATCTGTAAGTCCAAACAAACCCATTCCTCCCCATGCTGCCTTTTGGTCAGGTTCTTTATCACAGCAACAAAAGCTAACTACAACTATGAGAAACGAAGGGGAGTGGTCACCTCTGGTGGATGGAATCTGAACGGGTACCAGTGAATGTCAAATGCAACATGGCCTTTAAACATTCTGAAAGAGCACAGCAAATTACCAGAATGCAAGGAAGCTGGGTGGTAGCTTTTCTCTACTTAAACATTTTATTAATAAAACTCATTACAAAGAATAAAAACTGCACTAATGTTTGGGAAAGACAACTGGAATCACTTACCAGTAATATTCTAAACTTTTAAACTCCCCAGACTATAAAGGAACAAAAGATAAGAGGAGACAAGTGTTCACAGTAGAAAAGAGCAAATGCAAGGAAGGATATCACTCAGGAGATTTGGTCTATTGTGAATTCTTTTCATTTCTGAAAGGCAGCAACAGTTGCAGGGTAAAAGCCGATTATGGAGGAAAAACCAAGACCATCTCACAAGACAGATTTACCCACCCAACATATTAAGCCATGAAATTCCAAAGGTAAAAATAGCCAGGCTAGCCAGAAGGTCAGATACTCCTAGAGAGAAACTCCTTTAAGAAGTTGGGGCTAGAGAAGCTACAGGAAGGCTAGCCTAAGAATAGCCCCATCTGCATCCTTGGTCCTCAGGGTCAGCCGAGGAATCTCAGGGAAGGAGGCACACCTGAGGCAGCAGAGGCTGGGAGTTGGTAAGTAAGGCCCCCTGGCTTTTGCCCCTTAAGGAGCACAGAAACATTGGCACAGCAGGGTTTTCAAGGAAACCAGAAGCCCAGCCCCTGCCCCGGGTCTCTCCTTTCTATTGGCAAACTGACATTAAGATGCAGAGAACAGGCATAGGCTCTGGAGACAGCCAGACCTGGGTTCAAATACCTAATTCTTATTTGACTATAGCAAGCTATTTGACTTCAGACAAGTGAGTTATGCTCTCTGAGCCTTGATTCTCTGTTTGTAAAACTGGGCTAATCCCACTTCTCTGGTAGTGTTATGGAGGGATAGAAAGAGATTCGATCAATAAATAGAGCATAACCAGATAGAAGGATAAAGTAATTACAATAGAGCAGGTGGCATGTGCTTGGAGTTTAGTAAATGGTGCTAGAATTTGTCACTCCTTCATTCCCTCCATCCATTCTCACTTATTTTGCTCATAGCACTACTCACAGAATCAAGGGTCCCTTTCCTCTCCCTAGAAGGGGCACAGCTTGGGCAGGAGAATTGGGGTCAGTTGCCTAAAACCTGATGTCACTTGGGTCCAAGAAAGCAAACCATGGAGACAGGCAGCAAAGTTTGAGAAAACATCTAAGGAGCTCACAGGACAAATAAATCTTGGCTGGCATCTTCCCATACACCATGGACACAGCTCAGTAATTCCTAAGAAATAATGAGTCCTCCTTGGGTCATTTCCAGTAATGTCTAGTAGCAACTGAAATACAACACTCCTCAACTCTTCCAAAGAACTCAGGATTGCTTTTCCACCCTGGGCCTCAGTCTCCCCATGTGTAAAGCAGGTAGATGATGGTATATGATGTCCAATTTCCTTTATAATTCTTAATGTGGTCGTTCTCTGCTTCTGTGGTTACACACCCCACAGCAGGCAAACACCTGAGACACTATCTTTAGCATTTATCATAATGTCTGGCTTTCACACTCAAGCCTTCCTCTGAAGAGTCACAGCACCACTGCAAGACAGGTCCTTCCTCCATCTAACACAGAGCAGTGAGGAACCAGGTCACCAGCCAGTAAAAGGCAGAGCTAGAGCGAGCCAAAGAAGCCAGGTGCCTGGCTACTGGAAAGACTAAGCCCCAGCCTCTGCCATCAACCCAGATCCCCTGCCACTGGAGACAGTATCTTAGACCTGTCTCCCATTCCTTTGACTTCAAGGGCCTCGTGGTTCACTGCAATTATCCACACTCCTCCATCATGCCATAGCAAATGAACAATTGTTTGGCTTATCATTTCTTATTGGGACAGGAACTCTGCCAGGGAAATGAAAACACACCAGCCTGTTACAGCCATGCAAGAGGGAAATGCATGTTAATCAGCACATCTTTTTAAATTTTCTTAAGTAGCTTAATCCATTACACTGGGCCATCCTGCTTCTATAACCTGCTCACGCAGGCACCCTCCCTCTGTGCTGAGCTGACAGCAGGCTCTCTATCACCAGGAATTAACTGATGTCTTGAGCAAATGCTGTTGGGACATCCTTACACGCACTGGAGCTGAGTGGCATTTACTGTGGGCGTCCTCCAGGGCTGCAGCTCTCAGAGCTGCTGACCTGTGCAAGAGACCTGTCGCATCTAGAGATTCGAAGATCTCCAACTGCAAAACAAAGCAAGTTTCAAAATGAGGGAGGATTGGGTGTGGAGATGCAAGTCTGTAATCCCAGTGCTTGGAAGGTTGAGGCAGGAGGAGCTTGAGTTAGGGTACACAGCGAGACTGATTGCCTGTCCAAACAAAAAAATAACATAAAAAAGGCCAGATTGCAGAGCTCTTCTCTTCCCAACAGCAATGGAGGCCAGGAGCTCTGAATTCCAGTTCTATTCCTTCCAACCTTGGAGAATGGCTTCCCCACCTATGTGACTTAGTATACTCACCTATAAAAGGGAAACAGATCAAGTGGTAACTTTAATAAGCTCTCTGGGTGCACAAGGGGTATTTCTTTCATCTCAGTAATAATTATGATGATAATAACAATAAATAAAAATTTAAAAATAATTTAAAACACTCTTAGAGGAAAAAGTAGTCATAATACAAATTCAGTGCAAACTTCCAGGGTTTTCACACATTTTTTGACAGTACACAGATACAGGCTATGAGATTAACCAGGGCTCACTTCTTAAAGGTATTATTATTCACTATTAAAGAGTTACGATTCTATAAAAACTCATGTCATGTAGATACATAATATGCCATTTCACTAGGCATGCCATTATACTGTAGCTGTATGATTAGTAATTAGAGGCAGGGTGATCTGAACTGTACAAGGATTTTCCCGAGCTGAACACAATAGAATCATTCCAGGTGAGACGAGAGCAGAAGGGAGCTGTTCATTAAGAAATGATTTTTCAATAAATTCAATAATGTGTCCCACAGAGTAACTCCTGGTCTTCTGGTTACCACATTGATCTTTGCTAATGGGCCCAGCTCAGAAAGAACACACTAGCACAGAGTCAGACTCAGTGAACACTGCCACCAGAATTCCCTTCCAAGCAGGTTGCAACCCTGGAACCTGTTTCTTCAGTCCCCAACATCCAATGGTTCTTGCCCCCAACATATTTCTCAATCTATCCTGCCAGAGCCACAGGGTCACCAATGGCTTCCCAAACACTGAATCCAAAGGTTACATTTTTACATTTACTGCATATACAATGTGTGTATGTATGTATGTATGTATGTATGTATGTATGTATGTATGTATGTATATGTGTGTGTTTCTATGTGTATGTATGTATGTTTCTGTGGGGGGGAGTGCATGCAAGTCAGGTGCTTTCCATTTAACTCTCCATCTTATTTCTGAGGCAGGGTCTCTCACTGAACCTGGATTCACCAATTCATCCAGACTAGCTAGCCAGCAAGCCCCCAGGATTTTCCTGTCATGACCTCCCCAGCAATGGGATTACCAGTACGTACCCTCACAGCTGGCATTTTATGTGGACACTGGGAATTTGAACTCAGGTCTTCATGCTTGCATGGCAAGCACCTTACAGGCTGATCCATGTCTGCAGACCCCTTTGTTTTCTGATACGAGGTCTCACCATGTAGCCTAGGCTGGCCTCTACCATGTGATCTTTTTTTAAATATTTTATTTATTCACTTGAGAGAGAGAGAGAGAGAGAGAGAGAGAGAGAGAGAGAGAGAGAGAGAGAGAGCGCACCAGGCCCACCACCTTGTGGGTCTGGCTTATGTGGGTACTGGGGAATTGAGCCCAGAGCCTTAGGTACTGGAGGCAAGTGCCTTAACTGCTGAGCCATCTCTCCAGTCCCCATGTGATCTTTTTTGCCTCCGCCTCCCAAATGCTGATTACAAGCATGAGCCACCACACCTGGCATTCAGGCACAGTTCTGCTGCAATGGGCCACCTAAGTAAGTGCTTCCTTCTGAACCTGTTCCCCCTTGCCATTCCCCTGCCCACTTTATACTCTGGGCTAACCAACCACCCTTTCGCAGCCACCTTGAAGGCCCACTTCCTTCACCCACCTCTCAACAGCCTCAGAGTTCTGTTCCCATTTCCATAAGCAGCATACATGTTACCAGCCTGTTTACTATGAGATTTGACCTTCATTGTGGTCTTCCTCAACTTGAGATCTCTGGCCTTCCATCCCTTCCCCTGCGTTCTGCACTGTATTAGAAGAGGGATCTCATCCCTTCCCCTGCGTTCTGCACTGTATTAGAAGAGGGATGAATGCTGGTGCCCGGCTAGCTTTCTCCTTTTCCTACTGTCCAGGATGGCGCCTGTGGAACGTTGCTATCCACAGGTGAGTACCTAGAAAGTCCCTGACAGACAAGCCAAGAGATTTGTTTCCATGGTGATTATAAATGCTGCCATGATGACAACTTCTTGCAGACCTGTCACCAAAGCCACTTCCATCCCAGCACCACCGCACCCTGTCCAAACAGAACTTTTGCTTTTTTCTAAACGTGTTCCTCCCACATCCCTCTCCCTCATTCCCATCCACACAGGTCAACAGGTAGTAACTATCTCCCACATCCATCTTTTCTCTCTCTCCCTGCCTCCCACAACCTTAGTGCAAATCCTTCTCTTCTCTGACCTGCCACCTCACTGACTTGCTGACCCGGAAGTCATCCCTCACTGAACTGCTGAGCAATCACCCCACCTAATTCAATGTTTAAAATGTCTCCGTGAATCTCTCCCGAAAGGGCAAGGCTGGAGGTCCTGGATCAGAGCATGAGGCCCTCTGTGTTGCAGCCAGCCCATGTCTCTAGAAGTTTCCTCCCTAGCCACTCAAGACAGTCTGCTTGCCCACTGAGGCCTCTGAATATAACTTACTGTACCACCTCACTTAACACAATGCTCTATAAACTTCCATCGCTGCGCCTGTCTTTTCCACAGGCACCATGAGTAGAGGAGGGAGGGCCTGTCTCCAAATGTAGCCTGGCTCAGACAGAAGAGTTGCAGGAAGGGAGAGAAAGAGAAAGGAAAAAAAGAGGGACAGATGAGTGTGTGGGTGGATGGATGAAAATATAGGCAGTTCTGTCCTTGTGCTATAATAGGATAAAAGCATTCCATGCATTATTCCTATGTGAAAATTAGAATTATTTCTACATTTGTACATGGTTTCAAATTTGTGGAACTAAAATATGTTTCTCAATGCTCAGATAGTCACTTGATCTAAACTTGTTTATTAAGAAAAATAGAAGGGAAGAGGAACCAAAAATATTACAAATTTGCATTATTACTCTCTCTCTCTCGTGAAGCCCATGCTTCTTAGGTTTTCTATGAAGCAACCTTCACCTCTGGATCAGCCTGAATGTAAACCAATAATTCTTTACAGCTCAATGTCAAAAGTCAGATGCAATCTCAGCAGGCGAGGGCTTGAATTCAGAGTTCCTGGGCACAAACACTGTGTACAATGACATTATCCAAGCAAATTCACCCTCCTGCGATGGCCCATTCTCCCAGAGCCAGCTCACGAGAAGTCAAGGTCAGATCCACGTGAGGGAAAGGAGCCAGAGCCAGGTGTGTCCAGTGAGTGACAACAGCCCTAAGACTCAGCCCATGTTTCCACAGTGCCTTGGTATGGCCTGCAGGCTGCCATGCATGGACAGGCTGCTCCCCTTTCTCCATGGTAAATCCCCAGCCATCAGCACCCTACTTTGGCCTTTATTTGTTTCTTTCTGTATCCAGGGAGTAGTAACAGCTGTAGTCCAGTGGCATTTGGGGCTGTGACTCTCTCGCTGCTACTGGAGGTGGTGAAAGTGGCCTGGCAGGAATGAAGGGACTTCAAGGGGTTGGGTGGAGCACCAGCCATTGGAGCACTGAGACCAGGTCCTCATCCCAGTATTTTGGCATCCCTGGAATCCTCTGAATAGTGCAAGCTGCTCACCAGTATGGAAGGTGGCAACTCTCCACATGTGCCAAAGGTGAAAAAAAGCATTGCATCCACATGAACCTGACCGGAGGGTACAGTAGGCAGGACTGGTATGGAGACTGCAGCCGAGCAAGGAAGCCAACTGAGCGGAACTGCCTCCCCTTGGGTGGACCACAGGCCCTGCCTGGGCTCCCACCCCTGCCTGGCACCCCTCCCTCTCCACCTCACATTACATCACGGTCCAGGCTACACGCTGACAATGCACTTACAGACAGCGTGGACTCTCCAGCCAGAAGGAAAAATTTCACCTAATTAAATCAAAACAAAGCAGAAAACCAAAGCCTTCAACTAGTGCCAAGAAGAAGCGGGGCAGCTTGATCTCCTATTGAACTTCTGAGGCAGGAATGCCAATGACTCTTTTTTCTAAATGCATCTTTTAAAACAATTCAAACTAGACCTCCCCAAAGAATCAAAAAGAAAACTTCGAGTGATTCAAGAGGAAATGGAGAAAGGAAATGAATGGTTTTAGCACACACACACACAAAAAAAACCAATAAACATATGCAAAGATACACAAACTAGCTAGTGGTTTTAAATAAAGGCGAGTGAAAATGCCATTTTTAAATACTATGACTGGCAAGTGTTAAAAGAATTTATAATTCAAGAGTTGGCATGGGTGTAAAGAAATTGGCTTTTGTACCTCTATTGGTAAATGTATAAATTGGCTAATGTCCCTGGGGCCCTCTAGCAATAAAAAAATAAAATAAAAAAGGAGCCAGCAAACTATCACAGGCATACCTCTGGGCACACCCATTCTATGTCTAGGACTCTCATGCTGGGAGTACACTCAGGCAGACAGAAATGCATAGAAGGGGACTTTTATTTTCTTCATGGCATTATTTGTAAAAGCAAGAGGGAAATGGGGTTGATGATACAGCAAACCCAAACTAGTAGAGGCAGGCTTTGGAAAGAAACCAGGAGCCAGAACGTCTGCTTTGGGTCAATGTCATTAATCAGTCAACAAGGAACAAGCAAGTTGCAAAACAATATGGACTGCAGAAGACCAGGTTGGTTATCTCTAGAGAGATAACATAACATATATATATATGCATATACATATATACATAACATATATATATGCATATACATACTTATACCAACATGCACGTGTGTGAGGTGGAGAAGGCCTCAAAGGCCCTTTTATTTAGACTGTGTGCATACTCTCCATTGGCATCTTCAAAAGCAATCCCTTAAAACATCCCCACGGTAAATATGTATGGAGGTCAGATAAGAGCATCCAGGATGATCAGGAAGAACTAAACATCACTACTCCAAACCAAAGCAGAGACAGACAGACAGACAGACAGACAGACATAGAGATTGGAGAAACAAAAAACTAAAAGGAAAAGGTCATCAATGTTTCCTTTAAGAAACAAAAGCTAAAAAGGAAAAGGTCATCCTATTCATTGAATTACAAGATACTTTTTTAAAAAGACAAAGCATTCCTTGAA
Source organism: Zapus hudsonius (assembly GCA_004024765.1). Taxonomy (NCBI): domain Eukaryota; kingdom Metazoa; phylum Chordata; class Mammalia; order Rodentia; family Dipodidae; genus Zapus; species Zapus hudsonius. The sequence continues at coordinate 80,476 of PVHP010000487.1, forward strand.
ACTCAAAGGATACCAAGTTTGAGAGAAGAGTATCTGACATAGCTATGGTACACATGATCCCAAATACTGCCTTAAACTAAAGAGGAAAACAAGTAGGGAGTCATTTGGACGAGCTAGTGACAGCTGCTTCTTAACGAGTTATGATGGGAAATGACCCCAAACTATGTTCCTTTCCATGGCGTTAGCCTGCGAACACTCCACAGCTTATGAACTGCCCAGGGCCTCACTTCCCACTCCTCCTGCCCAGCTCCGCCCCACAGGAGCCCCACACCCCAGTGGCCAAGGTGAGATGGGAAGGCAGGGACTCAGAATCTGATTAAAGGATATAAATTTAATTTGTCCTCTGCAGGGAATGCAGTATGTTTCTCCAAGTCTTGCTCACACTCCCTGTCAGCCCACAATTACAGCCTTCTCCAGACTCCTGTTTCCATCTCCTGAGGCTTCCAGGTGCTGGAAGACAGAACAACTCATTCAAGGGCGACCAGAGAATCTGCAGCCCAAGGCCAGTGGAGTCTCTGTTTGCCAAGATGGCTTGTCCTCGAAACCCAAGGGTGGGGAGGGTCATCCTACAAGTGGCCTCCTGGAAAAGAGGGGTGGAAATGAGACTTTTCTAGAACTGAGTAAAGGAGCCAGGCATTCTTGCCAGTTCAACAGCAGAAAAAGTTATCTGTGATGTTGGGAAGTTAGGACATGATGGGGTGAGAGGTTGGGGTGGGGCTCCCTGTGCTTCTGGGGTGCTGGCAATGAACTCTATCCTGCTCTGTACTTAACACCCGTGCATGTTCACTATGGATTAAGTTTCTAATGAAGTGTCCAGTATATTGATGATCTCCTCATGGATGGATGTCATTACCTCCACAATACTGAGCCCATCAACGTTTTGACACGGATGGTAGAGAAGGGCAAAAAGAAGACAGAAGACGACTGGGAAAGAGGAGGGGGCTCCATGGAATAAGGACAGGGTAAAGGAGGGGAATGGGAGGGGAAAATAATCATATTACACTGTGTTCATGTATTAAAATTCTCAATTAAAAAAAAAAAGAACAGGTTTGTTTGAACAGTGCAGCTGACTCAAAATCCCTCTCTGTCCACTCAGTTGACCGCCTCCTTTTCTGGTATCTACAGCCTGAGTCAGTCACATCACGTCCTGTCTGTCCCCGTAGCTCACAATGTGATGTTCTGTTGATGGACAGGCAGTATGAGGAGAGGATGGGATGTCCAGGGTTTATTTTTATCGATTCGCTCATTTTCCCCTATTACTCTAGCAACACTACTCCTTTTCTCGAACAACCAAAATGGAATCAGACACACCCAGATAAACCCCAAGCATGCAGACTTGTCGGGCCTGGCACAGGACTCCATCCACTGAAGCCCACAGAGGAACCAGACTTTGAGATGTACTCAGAAAGGTCTGCAAGGCTGCAGCCTCATTTCACAAGGAGTCCAAACCACATGCCCTGCCCCTCGGAGAAGCCAGCTCCATCTCCAGTTACAATGGAGCCCTGCTCCCCAAACTCATCGGGGGTTATGCTTGGCTACCAGGGATCTTCACTGAACTTTTCCATGCACTTAGTTTGGCCGTCCTCCCTTCCTTTGTAAAATAAATTTTTGTCTTTGGCAAAAACAAAAATATTAACTTTACGGCAGTCTACACACAGAGAGAGAAAAGCAATCTGGATGATTTATATTCAAAGAACTCCTGGATTAAGGAACGGAACCAATTCTGCCTGAAGCCCAGTCAGAAATTCAAATATCCCTCTCCTCTCCTCTCCTCTCCCTCTCCCTCTCCCTCCCCTCCCCTCCCCTCTCCTCCCTCCCTCCCTCCCTCCCCATAATCACTCTTTCAAAAAGGCACCACCATGCCACGAAGCCTGCTGGCTGCTGGGGGATTTAGGGAGAGGAGGTTCAACCCCCCAAGGAGAAGGTTAGGCTTCCGGATGGGCATCACTTGGGGCAGGAGGGAGCAGGCAAGGAGGGCTACCCAACCAAGGGGGAGTCCTGTGAGGTCAAGGGCACTGGCATCACCTCAGGCACCACACTTCCCTGGCCACAGCTACTCCAGAGCGTGAGAGAGGCCACTGCAGTATCACAGAACTTTTATTAAAGGCAAGTGGGTAAGAATATCTACTGGTGGGCTGGAGAGATGGCTCAGCGGTTAAGGCTCATTAGGCCTTCAAAGCCTAAGCACCCAGGTTTGATTCCCCAGTCCCCACATAAAGCCAGATGCGCAAAGTGGTGCATGCATCTGGAGTTTGTTTGCAGTGGCTAGAGGCCCTGGTGCACCCATTCTCTGTGTCTGTCTGTCTGTCTCTCCTTATAAATAAAATAATAATAAAAAAGATCTACTGCCTGCCTTATTCTCAAGGGATGTGTTCTGTGATCACCCCCCCCCATGGATGCCCAAGATCACTGATATACCAAAGTCTACACTCAAATGCCACAAATCTGATAACCCAGTCAGCTACCAAGTACTAACTAACATGGATTCTGTTGGGCACAAGAAAAAAAAAATAATTCTAAATTAAGCCGCCTTGGACTTCAAGCTGAGAGTACCTGGAGAGGAACAAATGCCAGGAAGGGTTTTCTCCTAACTTCCTCCTGCGTCCCTGCAAGGGGATCCTAGGTCCTGAAGCCCTTCCCCCTACTGCATCAGAAAAGAGAGGCTGTTGCTCCCAGCAGGAAGAGACCGGAAGTGACATCACAGGGAGCCCAGAGCATCCTTGTCCTAAACTATCACCTGCTGTCTTTGCCCATTCATCTGCCAAGTCACTTACCACCTCCCTGAAGTTGCTTGCACCCCCTGAGAAGGTTCATTCTGCCCTGTAATGTTGAACTAGGAGACAGTTCACTCCTAGGGCAGGACGGAGCTGGAAAGGGAAGTTTCATTTCATTAGTCTACTCAGAGTAGCATTCCACTCAGACTTAGCAACTGTTTATTTCTGGAAATTTCTGGGTGATATTCATAGGTATATTCCTATTCATAGGTACATTCCCAGTGACTAATAGTGTCTCTCTCTCTTTCTCTCTCTCTCTCTCTCTCTCTCTCTCTCCTTCCTCCCATCCACCCTGTCCCATCCTCCCCCCCTTCACTCCCTCAGATCAGCTACTGTGTTCCCCACAACACAAACAGCTTCTGTCCAGAGCAACCCAATCTCAGGACACCTCCCCCACCCCAGCAAAAATCTCAACCTGGGTAAACACGGAAAAGGCCACTCAAAGCTCAGCTTCTGCCAACAGGGAGTCAGTAAGGTGTGGAAAAAACACTCAGATCACACTGCTCCGGCCCCAGAATTCCAAGGTGTAGTTCAGCAGCAAGTCCCAGGTCCAAGGAGCACCCCAGGAAGCCTTAAGGGAGTGGGGCCAGTTGCAGGCAATTTAAAATAATTCTCATTAAGGGGGTGCCAGCACCCCAGCCTCAGCCCTGCTTTCCTGTGATGCCTTCCTAGTCCAGGGGACTCAGCCACCCCAGCTCCTAAAAGGAAGTAAACACACCCACTCCTGAGGGGAAAAGGGGTCAGATATCCTAAAATGCCATCCAAAGAAATAGGTATCTTTCCTTCCAAGGTCCTCACATTAGCAGGCTTCCAAGTGGGGGGGGGGGGCAGTTACCTACCTACCACAGGGCTTCAGAGCCCAATCTTTTACCATGATCCCGCCAGCCCTACTCGCTACTACTTAAAGGACAGGATAAGGGAGCTCAGAAACATTGGGAAAACAAAGTATTTCTTCGAATTTCCCCACAAATAAATAAGAATAGCATTTCTCTCTCTAAATAGATCAGACATAATCATCTTTGGGCAAGACAACTTATACATAATAGATTATTTTATTTTTTCAAAACCACAATGGAGAGACTGGAATATAAACACTGCCTAGATTCCCATCCTCTGCCTCCAAGCAGAGCATTTGTTTTGTTTCTACCTTTTCTATTCGGCTCTTGTTTGGATTTGTTTCAAAATTCCCAGAGGTTTCCATCTCCAAGTAGAGCTATATTACTCCAGATCCTGACCTTTAGCAGCTTTAGAAGAGAGGAGGAAGGCAATCTAAGTTAACTAATTAAAATCAATAGTCAGAAACCATGTCCAAGGGCAGCAGCAACAAAAAGCATGATTAAACATCTCAACTTAAAAACAACTATGGCTGGTGCCCAACTCCCCACAGCACAGCTGTGCAGCTGATCTGTGGCATCCGATGATCATGATGTGAGCGACTGGCCATCAGTCAGATTTCCTTGGTCATGACATTGATGGACGGATGCCCACTTCCCATAGAGGTCGCATTTTGTATGGTACTGAACCCCACTGCCTCCTAAGGGGTTGTTACACCCATTTTACTGATGAGGACAAAGTCATCAAATGGGAACAACTCTATCCTCACAACCATCAAGGTGTCCACAAAGCAGCAAAGATAAATAACCCTACTGTGCATGCATGGCTACAATTATTTATGGCTCTCTCTCCACCATGGTGAAGCCATAGTTTGAGTATTATGGAAATGCTGAACTATCTAAAATTGTGTGTGTGTGTGTGTGTGTGTGTGTGTGTGTGTGTGTGTGTGTGCCTGTGGAGGTCAGGGACAACCTTAAGTGTTAAACCCTACCTTCTACCTGATTTGAGGCAGGCTCTCTTATTGTTCACCACTCTGAAAAGCCTGTCGGCTGGCCTGCCAACTTCTGGGATTCTCCTGTCTCCACCTCTCCCCTTACCACTGGAGGGCTGGGATTACACATGCTCACTAACGGTCTGGCTTTACGTGATTTCTGGAGATCTGAACTCAGCGTAATCATGCTTGTAAAGCAAGGGCTTTTATCAATCTCCCCAAACCTTGCTGAACTTGTGATACACAGATGGTAAAAGTCCACTGTTCTCACTGCTGAAATGCCTGAGCCAAAGCTCTCCTGACAATGACATTTTTTCACTGCTTTGGGTCCATGGAACAGGATATTTATGTCTAAAACACACTATTCCAGCTTGAGTTGGACATGTCCAGTATAGGCTATTATACAGGCTGTGGAAACTTTAAGGGGTGCAGCCTGGATGGGGAAACTGGGTCACTAGGGGCCAGCCATCAAATATCATACTCTCCTATAGTTCTAGTCTGCTTCCTGGTCCATACCCTGCCAGAGATGAGGCTGCTACCATGGCCACACCTTCCCCCATCATGATAGACTGAGATCTTTCTGAAACCATGAGCCAAAATAAATCTTTCCTCCCTTAAGTTGTTTCTATATTAGGTCACGGCAACATAGAATTAGCTAATACACATCCCCATAGCTTGTCATGTGATGTTTTGTTGTAGTCATCCAACTAACCCATTCTTTCATCCTAGAGAGCTTGGTAAACACCTGGTATAGGGCTGAAGAGATGGCTTAGTGGTTAAGGCATTTGCCTGCAATGCAAAAGGACCAGAGTTCGATTCCCCATTGCCCATATAAAGCCAGATGCAGGTCATTTGCAGAAGCTGGAGGCCCTGATGTGCCCATTATCCTCTCTCTCTCTCTCTCTCTCTCTCTCTCTCTCTCTCTCTCTCTCTCTCTCTCTCTTGAATAAAATATTTTTTAGAAAAACACGTGGTATACTCAAGATGGCAAGGCATACCAGGTAGAAGCACAAGGAAAACCTCGAGCTACCAGAAGGTAAGCAGAGCACTAACTAGAATCTGGCAACCTAAGAACCAGAAGTCATAAGCAACACAGAAAGGAAAGGAAATAAAATGTAGGAATTACGAAGGAGAAGAGATTTATTCCAGTGAAAGCATCATTGAATTCCATGCAATAATTTTTAACAGGCTGGTATTGGAGGTTGGGTCAAGTACAGACCTACATTCCAAAGGAACACTGAGATAAACAGAGGAATGGGAGCACATGGCCATGTGAAGAGCCAAAGGATGGAGTTTGGACTTGACTTCACACCCAATGGGAAATCAACATCATCAGCTTTTGAGCCAAGAGTACAAGAGGTAATACTTGGGGTAGGTTAACCCCGCTTTCCTACATAAAAAGAAGCTAGAAAGGAAACAGTAAGAAAAAAGAATTTGAAGGCTGTTAAAAAATGTCAGGCACCTATTTGGGAATCAAAGTGATGGGCTTGTCTTTAATCACCCCAACATATATTCCTCTTCTAACAAAAAAATATTATGAAAAGCTGGTCAAACTTAAGAATAAATAAATATAGTCTTTGACTATTTGTTGAAGGCAAAGATGACTCAAGTCGTCAATCTTAGCCTTTGGAAAACAGCAGATGGTATTCTTGGCAGCAGATCTGCTGTCCTGGTTATACATTCTGCTAGACTAATGCTGTCCTGTGTTTGCACTGCCCCAGCACTGGGCAAGGGGCAGGCCATCCAGAGTGGAGCTGCCCTGGGCTTCAGAGCTTAGCAAGGTCACATAATCCAGGTGCAGACGCAGGAGGGGATGATATCCTTCCATCCGGTGTGTGAAGCTGGCAAGGCCTGAGCCAGCACTCTCTCCTTGAACTCTTTAAAACTCAGAAGAAAGCAAGAAAGAAGCAGAGTGGAATTAGGTCTCTCTCTCTCTCTCTCTCTCTCTCTCTCTCTCTCTCTCTCTCTCTCTCTCTCTCTCTCTCTCTCTGTCATGTGGAGGCCAGAGGAAACCTCAAGTGTCATCCTCAGGAATGCTGCTCTGCTGGTTTTTTAAGACAGGGTCTCCCATTGGCTGGGAACTCACCACATAGGCTACAATGGCTGGCCATTTAGTCCCAGGTATCTGCCCGTCTCAGCCTCTTCCGCACTGGGATTATAAGAGCCTGCCACAACTCGAGGATTTATTTGTATTTTTACATGAGTTCTGTAAATCATAATCAGGTCCTCATGCTTACAAGGCAAGCACTTTACTGACTGAGCTATCTTCCTAGCTCCTAGAATTAGATTTTTTAAAATGTATTTATTCATTCATTCATTCATCTGTAAGCAGAGAGAGAAGAGAGGAAGATAGAGGCAGAGAGAATGGGAGCACCAGGGCCTCCAGCCACTGCAGACAACTCCAGACACATTTGCCACTTTGTGCATCTAGCTTTACATGAGCAATAGGAAATTGAACCCAGGTCATTAGGCTTTGCAGGCAAGTGCCTTAACCACTGAGTCATCTCTCCAGCCATAGAATTAGAACTTAACAAATGTTTATGTACACAAAACTGGAAAATTCCTGACAGCCATGCTACACTTCCGAAAAATAAGTGGTTCTTTATTGGGGGGAGGTGTGTTTTTGTTGTTGCTATTGTTATTTTGAAACAAGGTCTCATATAGCTCAGGCTAGCTTCAAACTTGCTAGGTAGTTGAGGATGACCTCGAACTTCTGGTCCTTTGCCCTCTACCTCCATGACAGGCATGCAGCACTGTGTCCAGTTTACGGGCGCTCGGAATCAAAAGCAGGGCTTGCTTCTTCACGCTAGGAAAGGACTCTTTCAACTGGCCTACATCTCCAGGCAGCTCTTCAGCTAAACAAAATAATATTTGTGAAACAAATATTATGCTCATCTCCGTGATGATGGTGATGATGATGGTAGTAGTGGTGTGTGGAGGCAGTCATGAGGCTCTTGGAGGAGGGGAAATGACTCACTGCACTTTCTCATGGATTAAAAGCCTACAACTTTGTGCAAGCAAATCAGTAATGGCATGCACGCGTCAGCAGCACCAAGCCCACTTATGAGGCATGGCAGGGGGTGCCAGTGGAGGTGGGAGGCCCTTTCATGCCTAAAGCATTTAGTTTCATCTTCCTGATTCCATTTACTGCCCTTCCACATGACCCTTTGGCGGGGAGAATCCATCTTTATCCTGATGGACACCAATTTTTCAGGCATCTAAGTGAAAAGGACTTGCAGGACTGTTTTCTGCACCTTTATGTCTTAGCCTTCTTTGCAGCCAGTCAGGATGGTGATCCTGTAGAGAGAGCTCCTCAAAGGCAACTCTCAGCCCAGTGACTCAGTGGAGTCTACAATGTGGATGTATTTGACTTAATGAAGGAAGAGAGTCTCACAGAAAGTGAGGTTCCTGAGAAGCGTTGTCAAGACAAGGAAAAAAGCCTTCCAGAAGCTCTGGGAAGGAAAAGGCAGGTGGAGCCTCAGATGGTAGCTGTAGAGATGGCTTAGCAGATAAAGTCCTTGCCAAGTAAGCAGGAGAACCTGAGTGTCAGATCCCCATCACCCACACACAAGGTGTATATGGCTATGTATGCCTATCATCCCAGTGCTGGGGAGGGAGAGACAGGAGGATGCCCAGGGCTGGCTGGCTGGCTTGTCCAGCAGAACTGTTGAGTCCTGGGTTCAGTGAGCTACTCTGTCTCAAACATAAGCTTGAGAGTAATTGAGGAAGACACCTGACACCAACCTTTGGCCTCTGGAGAAGAAAATGACAATTCCATGGAATAAACGCTCAGCACATATTGATTTTTATAACCAAAATGTTAGGAGACTATTCTAATCCCTGCAGTGGAAACCCTGTTATAAACACATGTTTTCAAAAACTAAGGCCTCATTGAAAATCTTTGTGTAAGCTGGAAGCCTACAAGGAAAACAAGGGTGTCCATCCTTGAGCCACACAGCTACACAGTGAACAGGAACGGACTCATTTCTTGAAAAAAATAAAACAAAGCCTCAATTCTCTCAAGTATGCTTATTCGTATTCAGCCAGTTAAACATGGGCCTTCCCCAGTTGCAGTCACCAGAAAATATTTAGCAGGAACAGGCGTAGGCATGCACGTGCACAAAAATATTCATTTTTTTTCTCCCCCAAGCTCAGACACTCATGAACTTGTCCTCAAATCTGAAAAGCCATAATGGCAACAGAAGTATCTGAAACTGCTCGACTATCTCCCTTCCCAGACCTCAAACTCCTCTCTACATTTTCCAACTCCTAAGGAGGTCCTAAGGTCAAATAAGGACACCTCTTCTAGGAACACAGAGATCAGGAGGGTTGAGGCTTCTTTGGTGACTGTCCCACTCTGGTCAACAGCCCTTTGTGGGTCCAATCCACATCTTCAGGCTCTCAAGTACACCCTCAAAGGGAGTTTGGAAGAACCTAGAACTCTAATTTAGCTGTTCCACCTGGCTTGTGTCTATAACAGCTGAGTGACATGCCCGCCTCCCTTTACAGACATCTCGTATTTATAACCGTTTCACTCAAAGGAATCATTAGCTCCATGTCACAAATGAGGAAAGGCCACGTGGGAAGGTTAAGTGGTCTGTCCATGGTCATGTGGAGTGAATTAAAGTTCTGAATCCAAGGACACCTAGCTCCATCTCCACTGGATTACATATTGGACCACACACACACACACACAAAAAAAAAAAAAAACCAAAAACAGAACTATGGGCAAAGTTGACCACTCCACCATTGAATCTGATTGCTGTTTTGTTTGGAGGTAGGATCTTGCCATGGAGCCCCATCTGACCTGAACTCCCAATCCTCCTGCAGTACCTCTGGAGCTCTGGGATTTCAGGAGTGAGCACCATGCTCAGCTTAAGACACCACACCCAGGTCACAAGTTCTTTGGAATGCCAGGCAGGACTAGAAGACTACTGCAGCCTAGGAGAGAGAGTTGCAGGTTTCTACAAAACAGAAAATTTATGAGGATGTTATAAAAATTCCTGGTTTGCAGACACTGCAAAGTTACTTCCAGATATAAAAACTAACAAGAGTCTCCCCAAAGCCAATTATTAGGGCCGATGCAGCTCATAAAACAACCTCTAAAACCATTTCTGTTAGATTGGTCCTGTTTTCCTTGTCCACAGTCTGAGGGAAGAGGGCAGAAATTCCTCCCCAAGCCAGAGGTCCCTCCAGGCTGAGGGAGGCATTAGCACCCATGTCTTCACCTCTTCCCTTCCTCACCCTCATACCCTCATCACGGGCTCTCAGCTTTGCACAAAGGAAACATGATTAACCAACCTCCCTACCAGCGGGCCATCTCAGATGGGTCCTGGGAGCCACTTCTCACTTACTTATGTGATTAAAATCTTCCCGGTTACTCAACCCTGTGATACCAACCAGCAGATCTAATTGCAAAGCAGGTAAGCTCGTCTCACCAATGTGCTGATCTGCCACCAGCAATCGTGGCAAATTATAGGGTATAAATTTAGCAGGGTGGGTCTTGACACACATTCCTGCAAATTACACGTTCCCTCACTAGTAGAAAGTGCATTAATTACTCTGGGTATATGTACAACTTCCACTTACTCCAGGCTCTCTGGAGAGCATCAAGCAGAGCTGAGGAATCTACCAAGATTAAAGCATAAATAATGTCTGCTGAGTAGGTGGGTCTTTCCATAGCTCCCCAGAGTTCCTACAGTTAGAATTGTTAACTTTTTCCCTGTAGACTGGGAGCATCATAGAGGTGCACTGTGAAAGAGTTGAAGACAGACTGACCTAAATCAAGCCATATTATGGGAACTGGTAGGGCGTCTCAGCCAGGGCGGCAGAAACAATAGCAGAAAATTCCTCGGGGCTAAGCTAACAGATCTGCTTTCCCTGTAAGACCAATGACAGCTGGGCAGGGCATAAGTGAGGTCTGCATCAGCAGGGCTGAGCTTCTGGGAGATTTCACCCTGACAACCCAGCACTGTCCACGAGCCAGGTACTGAGTGAGGTGCCTGCAGCCTGCATCTTCGTGACACTATACAAGGGAGAGAGGAAGCCATGCTAACAGAGGAAAAACAAAGGCTCAAAAACTTAAATAACTCACCCAAGATTGCATAACCAGAGAATCACTGTGATTAGGCCTGTGTGACTCTGAAGCTGGCTTTGTTAAATACCAGGAGTTGTCCCATCCACTGAGATGGAGGAGAAGAAAACCTCCACACAAGCATCTAACGCCTGCTACCTTTTCCATCCTTGGCATACAGATGATGGTTATCATCGATACTGCCCATTTAATATTTGGAACAACTCTGATGCGTCTTGTCTCCTTGACTGAATCCATGGAAAACCCAAGGCTGGGTCATGATCATGCAGCCAGAAGACAGCAGAGCCAAAACATTAACCCAGTGATGTGTGCCTCCCAAACACACATTACCCCTAATCTGTGTATTATCATGCAGTCAAGATCATGCAGCCAGAAGACAGCAGAGCCAAAACATTAACCCAGTGATGTGTGCCTCCCAAACACACATTACCCCTAATCTGTGTATTAAACCCATATGTAATTCTGATATCCCATGAGGTAACTCACCAGTTCTCTGGCCTGTATTTCCAGCAGGATAGGGAGAGAGTGGGCTCTTTTCAGGGTATATCTGCAGTAGACACACCAGTGGTGGGCATCCATTTGTTTTCTACCTTATTGAATGTCCTCTCTCAGTAACTATAATGTAATGAGACAAGGGTCCTACCCTCTCTAGCCAAAGGGACACTCTGATCCATCTGGGGAACAAGACACATAAGACTCTAAAATTGGGACAGAAACATTGAAAATAGGCCATTCTCCCTAAGAAGCAGGATGTGGTGAGATTCTATGGGACATAATCAACATATTCTCTGTTTTCTCTCTCCTTCCCATGCTTGGCTTAGAAGCTCCCAGCCCTCTTGACTGGAGGGCTTGCATTTTGGCTGGAAATGAAGGTGATAGGGAAGAAAGTATAGCTACTCCCCAAAGCAGCCTCCATGACTATTCCACCCTTAAGCAGGGAAGTTTCAGAAGAGTCGCTCTGAACCTGGAAACACTCCACGCACCAGCCTGGTCTGCTATGATGGGGCATGGCCATGAGAAGAATGATTGATCTATCAAGACAGGTCACCCTCTTGTCACATCTGATCTTCAGAGGGTATTTCCTCTTTGTAATCAAAATTTGATGGATTAATTACACTTGGAATTCTTGAGTGCTCAAGGTTATGACCTCAATCCTGACTTCAGGAAATTGTACATTCTTTCTCTTAATTGGAAATGTGCATGATTTTACCTAATAAAAAAAATATGATGGCAACCTAATAGCAAATTCTGGGTTACTCTGTAGCAGAAAACTTAATGAATAAAGTTGGCAAAGCTGTTCTTAACTAATGAATTTGTAGAATGTCTGTGAAGTGTCACATAGATGCTACCTCATAATCTGGATGGGCCCTAGTTCTTTTCTACTAGAAAGTGGGACTCGAGGGGGTAGGTGTGCTCCCCCTCCTGCCGGGTGTCAGCACAACAAGATAAAAATATCATTGGAAGGCCAGTCATCTGCATTTCTGACTTCTCAGTACATTGTGCTAACTATCCCAAGGTAAGTAAGAGTTCAGTAGAGCCCTCCCCCTCCCAGTCCAGGTCTCAAGAAAGACTATTCAAAACCCACTGAGCCCCTGAGATAACCCAGAAAAAGCACCTGGAAGAGATGACATTGTCAAAAAGGTCCCACAGGACCTTTCAAAAATCCCATGCACACCTCTCTCGGGGTGACCAGTCGTAGAGCTGTGGGGAACTTACTGGCTTCTCCACCAGTGATGAAGGGACCACAGGATGCATAGGAGGAGGTGACGACATAGAACCAGTATAAAGAGCCATGAGACTCCTATTCTACAACAGCTGGTGCCAGGCAGCTGTCTCTGTCCCAAGTCACTTAACTCTGGGGCACAAATGGATTGTGTGCAGAGGTGCCACAGCCGTTCTTATAATATAACAAAAACCTGGAAACAATGTAAATGCCCCAAATTAGAGACTGGGTAAAGACAGTAGAGAATGTCTATCTACTGGACTGAATTCAATGTGGCCATTAAAACTGGTTTGGAAGAGGAGATGAAGTGCCCCATCCCTGGCCGAAGGGCAGCCCACTCAGGAGACAAACTGCACTGTGCAGTTTTTAAAAAATGAGTTAGTATGAGAATAGAGCTCCGACTTGTGGGATAACTTGAAAACCAATTATTTTCACAATACAGGTTGCAGAAAACAAAATAAGAATTAAATTGACCAGGAGGATTGGGGTAAAGAAGATTGAGAAAAAAACTGAAATAGAAAATACACCCAACTATTTTATTGCTGAGAATCCAACGCAGGGTCTTGTACACATGAGGCAAGCACTCTAGCACTGAGCCACATGGCCAGCTAGAAATGTTTTCATGAATAGAAAAATATTCACTGCGTGTAACATAGAAAAAGGAAGTGCAAAACAATATCTAGAATATGACTAAAATGGTAAAATGCTAAATTTGTGAATGATTTTTATTTTCTTCTTTTTGTTTTTATGTGTTTTCCAGACAAACAACAATAAGAACAGAAAGCAATGTTATTTTTGTTTTTAGAACTTTAATGAAGCAAAGACAATCACAGAACTGCCTTGCAGCAAGTCAAAGTGGGCTGAAATGTTTGGAAGAGAGCATTTCCCCCAATTATTAAATTAAAAGATACTGTTTGATTAAAAAAAACAACTCTGCCCTGCTGTGCATATATGGAGCGCACTGTTAACTCCTCCACAGAACCCTTCTACATAAGTCTCATTCTAATTTGAGACTTGGCGACATTACAGGTATTTACACATGGAGAGTCAGTCTGGGAAATGTCCGTCTCCTCCTCACAGTCACTTTCTGCTTCCGGCTCTCTTTTAGCGATAACCTGATTTCCCAGGCACTTTCCAGATGACAAAAGCTCCACTGAACAGCTGGAATATGTAGCTCTCAAGGTTGGGCAAACCATTTCCACCACTTCAACAGCCAACTCTCCCCAGCACATAAAGAGTCTGGTGGTAAGGGCTCCTGGAATACAAGTGCCCATATCCCTGCCCAGCCATTATAGTAGAAAGGACATCCTTCAAGGTTCACTAACGTCATCTCCACAACAACGCTCCACTGAGCCCCTCTCTCTTCTACACATAAATCCCTTGGACCTCGAAGAATATATATTCGGTTCCAGGTTGGACTCTGGTCACTCAATGTTAGTCAGACTCCACTCAAGACAGCAAGGGATCCATTTTACTCTTGGACAACCCCAAGCCTACATTTTATGCACAGTAAGTGCCCATTCAATATTTTCTGATTGAATGAAATCAATGAGCTTTCTCAATGCAAAGTCCTTCATTTTCATCCCGAATGAAAGATCCACGTAGTGTCAGGTGTAGACTTGGTCCCCATGAAGCATGTGCTGAGTGAAGGGCTGCAGTGGGGACTCCTGTGCCTGAGCTGCTCTTCAAATTTCAAAGTGGAGGTGACCAGGCCAAAGGACAATTTATCTTCCTAAAGAAACTCAGTGTCAGTTAAATTGCTGTGTTTAATAGGCCCTCACTTGAATGAGCCATTCTGAACAAAAGCAATAACAGCTCCAGTAATGAGTCTCCTTTAAATTGCTATTACCAGTGCTACACAGAACCCAAAGACTCCCACATGCAGCCATCGGAGCAAGGCCCAATTAGGTATCTGCAGCCTCGAAGACCACAGACCCTCCACTCCCATCTCTGACCTCCCTGCAACCGCAGAGGGGATCTGCCAAGGCTAACTGTCCTCAGAGGCTCGTTCTGGCCTTGTTTCTTGATTTTTGTCTTTTCCATCAGCCTGCTTGCGGCATCTCGCATGGCTGCACACAAGAGCTTGATGAAGAGGGAATGCAAGCACACGGGCGGGGAAGGCCTCACAGAGTCAGTGCAATTACAAGTGTGTGTTCTGCTTCTTAGGGCATCTGATCCAGCCTAGGAGTGTTCACACTCTTCAGTGGAGGAAGAGGGGAGAGGCCTTCGTCTGCCAGGACAGATTAGAAGCGCCATGAGAACAAAAGACAAGCACAGACTGAAACTGGGTAACAGAGGAATTGGCACAGGCAAATCAGAGATGGAAAACACCTTTTTAGCCTCAGTCATTCTGAGTTAGGGGAAGAGGAAAAGGAGCTTGGGCAGTTATGTTAATATGCGTGAACACTGAACCAGCTGCCTGGATCATGGAGGTGAGCCAACTCCTAGCTCCCTATGAGAGACCGTCCAACCCCAAAGGGAAGCTCACAGGCCAGGCTGGGGAGAGGGCCCAGCGCATAAGGCAGTGGCTGCAGAAGTCTGAGTACTTAAGTTTGATCCACCCCAGACTCCACACAAAAAGCCAGAAGCTCGGACGGGCTTTTGAAATCGCAGCACACTGACTGCAGAGGTGGGAGGGAGATGGGAGATGGAGACAAGAGAATTTGCTGGAAGCTTGCAGCCAGGGCATTGATGAAGACCAAGATCCAGAGAGAAACCCTGCCTCAAATGAGATGGAAAGGCAAGGACCAATCTGAAAACTGTCCTCTGATCTCCTCATCTGTGTGCACCCAGTCTCTCTATCTCTCTCTCTGCCTCTCTCCCTCCATCCGTCTCTTTCTCTCTCTCTCTCTCTCTCTCTCTCTCTCTCTCTCTCACACACACACACATACACACACACACATGAGAACACATACATACACAAAAATAATAATTTGAACACTTAAATGATAAAAAAAAAAAGGAAGCCCAGGTCCATGCTCTTGCGAAGTCTCTTCTCTATAGGACATCCTCTCCTGTCCATCAAATGGTAAGAAAGGAGAAGAAAGAGGTAAACACGTGAGGTCCAGAGTCATGCAGAGTCCTGGCCCCACCCCTTTGTGGCTGCTGCCCTCCAGCAAGTGGCATGATTAAGCCTCAGTTTCCTGGTCTGTAAAATAGGAGTTTCTACCCCTAATCATAAAAGTAGCTATCACTTTTTGAGGATGTGTTGTGGTTTAGCTGATGAGCACATATCTATTACCAAATCTCTCCACTTTTGTTCTTTGAGACAGGGTCTCTCACAGATTGTTAGACTGGCTAGCCAGTGAGCCCCAGGGATTCCCTGTGTCCACCTCCCTAGGTCTGGGATTGCAGGTGTGCAAGGCTATGCCTAGCATTTTGTGTGGGCTCTGAGGTTCCAAACGTTAAGTCCTCAGGCTTGAGTGTGGCAAGCACCTTATCCATGGAGCCATCACTCCCCAGCCCTGTGTTGCTGAGTCCTTCTTGACACAGGAAATGGTCCTTCTGGGAGAAATGAATACCTATGCATAACAGTAACTAAGGTTCTTCCAAATGCTCAACAAAACTTGGTGAAGAAAAGCCCAACCTTGGCCATAAAATGGCCTCTTAGACACGAGAAGGAGGCAGTAGATCTGAAATTGGCTCATATTTTCCCAGAAACAAGTCTTCTTATTAATAACTACACACATGTGACTGATCCAGAACCTCTGTGGTTTACCTCATTCTTCTCCCTGAAGACCTCTGCACCCAAACTGACAACAACAATTCTCTTTGCATCTGTCATCAGGGTACGATTAACAGAGAGCAACTGGAGCTGTGAGCAAAACCCAACTACTCTTTTCTCCCTCCTTTCCTGCATGTATAGTTCCTAATTTTCTATTATCTCATACCTCAAATTCACTTCCAAAACAAACAGAAGCCACGTCATCTAAATAGCAGGCTGTTAGGAATTTTTAATGTTATCACTCTGAAATGCTGAGACAATAGCATCTTTGCCTGGAAAATAAACGCCTCTCTAAGCAGGGGTGATGAGCTGTACCATACACCGAGTACCCAAGTACCATACACTGAGGACTGGACATTGAGGACCAAGCACTGAGGACTGTACTGAGGACCTTGCACTGAGCATCATACACTGAGCACCGTAGACTAAGGACCATACAGAGTACCGTGTGCACTGAGAAAAAAGGGGGTTTACAAGAAAGTCACCCACTGCTAGTACCTTTCCTTGACCCCAATATGTGCAATCTTTTAGAAAAGAACTCCCAACTTCCTGATAGCACAGAGAAATGAGGGTCAGAAGACCCATCACTAACACATGGAGTCACCCTGCCATACTTCTGAAGGCCTGTGACTCTATCAGTAAAGTAGATAATAGATCAAAGTGTGAACTGTTGGTTCACTATAGTGGGACACAGCCAGCAACTCTTTTAAATCCAGGAAAGAGAAAGGATTAGAATAAATCAGGATGTATTCGGAGCAGAAAGAATAGGTTTTAATTCAATTTGCATAAATATTCAAATTTGCAATTTAAATGTGATTTTAACCACTTCATTGAGGTAAAATTCAGACCCTGTAAAATTCACTTATTTAAAGTATACAGCGTAATGCTTTTATCACCCTCACAGAGTTGGGAAACCCTCACCACAATCCAACATAGAACATTTGTCACCCCAAAAGGAAACCCCAGACCATCAGCAGCCCCTCCCAGTTCCTTCTGAACCCCAGCCCAGCACTAGGCAAACCACAATCTACTTTCTATCTCTATGGATTTGCCTAGCGTGGACATTCCCCATAAAGGGCATCATATAACATGTGGCCTTTGCGGCTGACTTCTCTCCCTGCATGTTTTCGATCTTCTCTGGGTATCAGTACTTCACTCCCTTGTATGGCTGAGTGGCACTCCTGAGCATGGATACGTCACATTACTGACACAATCATCACCAGTGGTCATTTTCATTTGAGGGCTATCATGAATACTGCTGCATGCGCCATTCATGTACAAATGTTGGTGTGGACATATGAATGTGTTTCTATGAGTCGCTGTCAGAAAGTCTAGATAAAAGCCTGCAAACTAAGGGTTACCCAGGAATTGCTACACCATGCTGTGATTTTTAAAGATTTACTTCTTGGACTTGTGTTTTGGGAACTGGAATAGAGGCTATAAAATCAAGGCCCTGCTCTGGCTCACACAGCCACCTGGGAGTCTCTAATTTAGCCAAAACTGCTTCACTGTCATCTCTAAGAACAGGTCCTTCCAGAGACTGCCAACCTTTGTCACATGCATCGTCATTGTCCGGATGAACTGAGACAGAGGCATTTCCATGCAGAGAGGAGCTGTGGAACTCGCAGGAAAATCTGGCAATAGTCATGCCGATGCTTAAGTCAGTTCCCATCCCAAGATGTAAATTTCTGCATTACAAGGTTTCAGACAAAGGGGACTCACAAGCATAGAGCCTTACAGTCTGAACCCCCACCCCCCACAGGCACACACACACACACACACACACACACACACACACACACACACACACCCTACTTAATTGACGAATTGCTCCATATGGAATGTGATTCCTGCAATTGCCATTATTGAAGAGCTGATGTAAAAGGAGAGGCGATGGTTAGAAGCAGCTCCTGCCACCAGCAAACCTATTAATAATTCAGCTATTAACAGCCACGTAACTGCAGAAGCTTGAGAGGGACAGCTCTCCCAGTGTCCCTGACTCTGGGAACATCTCTATGATCACCCCGTTATCTACTTTAACACGGAGACCCCCCATTATTCAGAAGACACTGTCCCCATCAGAGAAAGGGAATATGACAAATTTGTGAAATCTAAGAAATAAATACAATTCCTATATGCCTTAAATTTACAGCCCTCATATAGCCTACAAAATATGAGAAACCATTATAGGTTTTTCCTGTTGTCTCTGCCTTGGTCACAATTAATTTCCCCATGTTTGACTGTAACGTGGAAATGAAGGCGGGAGATTTAGAGCCCTCATTGCTTCCCAGTGACTAAGCCTCTGCAGCATGGGGCCCTGGAGGTAAGAGAAGCAATAAGGACAGGCCTCGTTCTGGGGAACCATTTGTGTGCATTTTCTGTTTTGCATCGTTAAGCAAGACAGAAGTGCCTGAAGGAAGTCATGACAGCACTTGAAGTCCAAATGCCCAGCATATTCTGTAATAGAGACGCCGGCAACTCTTACATATGCCCTAGAAGTGCTCGTGGCGGCTGAAGCCGTGTGTCAGCAGAGGACAACAGAAACTGCTCTGGTTTTATTGGCACAATAACCTCAGAGTCCTGAAAAGACAGCAACATTCAGTTAGAAAGTGCCATGAAGGCTGTCCCTGACACCTTCCACTGAGGCGGAATGGAGACTCTGCTTACCAGCGCTGATGAAAACGCCGTTGGTAACTTTGCCATGCTGTTGAGCTACGTAGAAGGAAGTCCCAAAACAAGAGAGGGTCTCTGCAGAACCTAGGTCTGAAGGTCATCATGGAGGTCATCATTATGGGGGTCCTGATCCAATAACCACTGCTTCCATAGTAAGAAGGAAACTAGACACAGACATCAGGAAGATGGAACCAGAGAGTCATGTCACACAGCTGCAAGTCAAGGAATGCCAAGGATTGCCAACAACCCCAGAAACCAGAAGGGATTAGGGCTGGAAACAGCCTAGAGACCACCTCCAGAAGAGCTGCAAACACCTTGATTTCAGACTTGTCTGCCAGGAATATGTTTTGAGTCATTCAGTTGGTAAGCATTTGTTATAGCTACTTTGGGAAACCAATAGAATTGATGAAAACCCTTAGCAACCCAGAGAATGAGGCATTTTCATGTCCATATCCATCCCACCCTGTTTTAGAAATGGGAAAACAGAAGCACAAGGAAATTAAGTAGTTAGTTCAAAAACACAGGGCTGGAGAGATGGCTCAATGGTTAAGGTGCTTACCTGCAAAGCCTAACTACTCAGGTTCAATTCCCCAGTACCCACGTAAGCCAGAAGCACAAGGTAGCTGGAGGCCCTGGTGCACCTATTCTCTCTCTATATCTGCTTTATTCTCTCTCACTCTCTCAAATAAATAAATAAATAAAATATTTTTTATTTACTCTGAATAATGCCTATGTCCTCACTAGCTAACAGGCATCCAATCCTGCCCCTTTGTCTGCACAGGAGTTTCCCTATGAGGAGGTTTTGTTTTCTTTTGGTGTGTGAGACAGAGAGGGGGAAGGGGAGAAAGAGAGTGCATACAATCATGCCTCAGCACACTTGTAGGTCAGAGAACAAACTCCAGCGTTGGTCCCTGCTTTCACCTTGTTTTCAGGCAGGCTCTCTTGTCGTCCACTGTTCTGTTTCCCAGGCTAGCTCACCCATGATCTTCTGGGGATTCTGTCTCTGTTTCCCTTCTTGCCACGGTCACACTGGGATTACAGACACATGCTACTATGTGACATTTTACCTGGGTTCTGGGGATCCAGACTTGGGTACTCATGCCTATGTGGAAATACTTTTCCAGCCCCTGCAAGGTTTATAGATGATCCCTTTAAGAATGCAGGCACTCTGGGTGTAAAATGCAGAAATCCATCACGGCTGGCCTTTGACCCAGCTCAGGTGATATGAAAAATCTCTCAGGAAGACCATGAAAAAACATACCAAAACCAGAAGATTTAAAAACCCTAACTCATTCAACTCAACCAACATCTGCTGGATGTTAAGAAAAGTATGGTAAGACAGCCAGATGTGAGGGAGACAGAGAGACTACCTTGACTCTGGGGAAGTCAAGCCTCAACCCTCTAATCAAAACCACGGTGGTCCAAGCCTGGGCTGTCGTTCAGATGCACTAACAGGGTGCTCTGTGTTATTCGTGGCAGGGAGTGGTATTCACCTGACCCTCCAATGGTACTACCCCATTTTCCAGGTTACATGGGGACACACGACTAGTTTTGATCAATGGAATTTGGGGAAAGGTGATAGGTACACTTTCAGGATGAAGGACAGAAGAGCCAGCACCTGCTCGATCCTGCAGTCTCTTTCACTGCTGTGACATGTTCTAGGCAGGAGACCCTCTGTCAACTGGGTCACTAGAAATAAAGTGTAGGACCCCCCCCACACACACACACCACACACCTGCCAGTGAACTTGCAGAGGATCTGTGTATGTGAAAATAAGACTTCTATATGGGAAGCCAATGGGCGCCTCCCATAAGTACAGTATTCTTGCACAAACTCATCAACACACCTCTCCAGTCAAATGCCATCCCCTCCACACAGGAGCACCAGGGTACCATCCCCTGTCCCTCTTCTCAGCCACATCCCAGCCTAGACTCTGTTTCCTCCACCTCTGCCTCCCTCAGGGACCTAAAGGTTAAGGAGTTTTAGCATACCATACCAATCTCACCACTCAGCAAGCCCACCTCATGGGAGCTGCAGAAATGCCCTCACCCATGAAGTCTGCTAAGTTTCTTAATGTGAAAAGCTCAAAATACTAGTGGGTTGTTAAAGTCAGCCACAAAGACAAGGAAAAAACAGTATGGAGAGAGAGGAGAAAGAGAGAGAGAGAGAGAGAGAGAGAGAGAGAGAGAGAGAGAGAGAGAGAGAGAGAGAGAGAGAGAGAGAGAGGAGAGAGAGAGAGAGAGGGGATTCAGGTAAGGGACAGTAGCACTCAAAATACACTCTCTAGAGATGCTTCAAGGGGCTGAGGGAGAGCTCAGACCTACCCACCCACTTCTCCCAGCAGCACTGCTGTTTCACACAGGAAGCGTTGATGTAAAGATACTGGAGAGAAATGCCCATTGATCAGGTAAATAGCTTGTCTGGGTGGGACCCTCAGCTCTCCCATAGAGACCCAGAACACCCATCTACAAACCAGGGCAATGACACTCCTTCAAGGCCTGGCCTGAGGATTAATGGAAAGAATGGAAATGATTATGCAAAAAAACAAAAATAAAAAAGAGCCTGGTACACTGCAATCAGCCAATGTTTCTCTCTCTGTTTCTGTTTCTCTGTGTTGTTTCTCTCTCTCTCTCTCTCTCTCTCTCTCTCTCTCTCTCTCTCTCAGCAAAAATGCTGGCCAAATAGGACTGCTGTGCATGGGGCTGAAGATGTCTGCTTTGCAATTAGTAGTGTGAGGCCTCTTTGTAAAATTTTTGGGGAGAGCCCAAAATCTCCAGGTAAATCAGCATGCCATGATCTTCCCCAAAATGGGTGGTCTAATTCAACAAGGATTTAATGAGCACCGAGAAGACAACAGACTTCTACCATTGAGAAGAGAGGGAAGGAAGGAAGGAAGGAAGGAAGGAAGGAAGGAAGGAAGGAAGGAAGGAAGGAAGGAAGGAAGGAAGGAAGGCAGGCAGGCAGGCAGGCAGGCAGGCAGGCAGGCAGGCAGGCAGGGAGGGAAAGAAAACCCTCATAATTAGCAAAATGTTCCTCTTCTTTCCTAGGCCAATAATAAAAATGGAGAAAATAGCAACAGAAAAACCTGAAAGAGCAACTCAGGGTGCCCAGGCGCCAACAATCTGGAACCTTCCACAAGTAGAGGTGTGAAAGAACACACCTCCTGTGCCTTCAAGGTTAAGGAGCCCAGCACCTCCCACAAGGAAATGCCCTTCATCACCTAGCATTCTTTCTTTACACACCGTGCACTTATGGTTTTAGACGGACAGTCGGCAGTGCAGAGTTCTTCGATGGCCCGGCCCATTCCTGCAGGCTTCCTCTGGCCCTTTCAGATCTCGCCCATCTCTCTGGTCTGGTGGTTGGTCTTGTGGGTTGGCCATCTCCTACCATCCAACAACTGGCTTTCCAGGACTACCATAGCCAATGATGTCAAGCTTGGTAACTGAGAGAATATACATCTCTCCTCTCACCATTCTACAACCATAGAGGTAGAGGATCAAGATTTTGGCAGACTGGCGCCTGCTAGAGTCTCAGAAGGGAAGCTGCTCTTTATTTTTCTCTCCAATGATGGCTGGGCAGCCCTGGTATAAACACATTCCTCCAATCTCTGCCTCCACCTTGACACTTCATGCATCCTATGGTCTGTGCCTGCCCTTCTTCCTAAAGGGTGTTTGACCTTGGCTTCAGAGCCCACCCAGATCTTCTAGGAAGATGTGTTGTTAGGATGCTGAACTTAATTACTCTTTTCACAAGGAAGTTAGTTCACAGGATCCGATGGACAGGCCCTCATTCAAACACTACACCCCTCTATAGGCCTTGGAAGAGGAAGAGAAGAGATATGGTACCACCATTTAGAGAGCAAGGTTTCTGGGGAGAGAAGACAGCGGAGCTGTCTTCAGGCTGCAGAAGGACATGGTGAGGAAGAGGGGAAGGAAAATGACAGGCTCCTGGAGCATGGCAGCTCCTTGTGGGTAAATTTTTGAAGGGTGCCCCTCTGGACATACACACCACTTGGTGAGTGGACCTCGCTGTGAAAATGAGCAAGAGGCTGAATCACATCCTGAGCCCTGATACCTCAGAACATGGCTGCAGACAGAGACAAGGTCCTTACAGTTCCAGTGAGGACATTAGGGATGGTTTCCTAATATGGGAAATAAGCCAGAGAGGTCCCACAGGGATGACACAGGGAGGATATCATGAGGTGGGGGCAGAGACATAGCTGCCATTTCTGTGACCCAAAGGTGCCTAAGGTTGCCAAGAAACCAAAGCTGGGAAAGGCATGAAACAGATCTCTTGGCCCCGAGAAGGAATCAACCTTGAATTCAGACTTCCAGCCTCTGGAACCAAAGGACAATAGCTTTCTGTTGTTTGAGCCAACCATGTGCAATGCTTTGTTAGAGGGGCCCAGGAAATCAACCAATGGCTGTAGCTCGGTGCAGGCCAACTTGACCCTGACTGAGAGACTAACCTCTGCAGCCCAGACTAGCTGGTGACAGACACCAAGGAACACCAGCTCCCAGGCCACAAGGATAAACAAAAAGGTGACTTCCTTGAGCTTTTTACAGAAGACCCAAGGGTGGAAAATACCACTTTTGACATGTCAAACATATACCTAGGATACACATCCATATGCTATGTTCACAACAGGGGTGCCGCTGGCTCCTGCTGGCAGCCAAGGCCAAGGCCAAGGCCAACACAAGGGGAGAAGTTTTCATGGACGACACCTGGCCAGAGTTCTGTGTGCACCAAAGCAGGTTTTGGCAAGGGCAAGCAAAGACAGGACCTTGTTAAAATTTACTTCCCTCCTCTAAAAGAAAGGTGGAAGTCATGGCATCACGACCAGCTAAACGAACATTCTAGAAGTACACACAAGGTCTTGAAAACAAACCTCACCAAGTGTGCACCTACCATAAGTATCAGCATCTGAGGTCTCCTTGAGAAATTTTCTGCACTCAATTTTGTAAAAGCCCAGGATACTGATTAAAAAAAAAAAAAGATTCCAGTCAATCCTCAAAGTCACTCGTGGGGTAGTTATTGCCTCCACTTTTTATATGAAGAAACTGAGATCAGAGAGGTTACATATCAGGCAGGACCAAGGTCATACAGCTATGTGATAGTACAATTCTGGCCTCAAGAACCTCGACCTCCCAATAGCCTTTCCCTCCCCCAGTCTTGGTCTCCTCCTTGTCCACTCCACTCCCCCAGAGTGTGTCCTAATGACCATGATCGTGGAGGAAGGAGAACTGATATGCCAAAGCTGTGACTATCGCCTTGAATAGTTTCCATAGTTTTCCTTGTAGAGCAGTCTCCCCTTGTATTCAGTTTTACTTTCCAAGGTCAACTGGGGTCAAAATGCAGTCGGAAAATATTAAGTGGAAAATTCCCAGAAACAAACCATTCCTAAGTTTCAAATGGTGTGCTTGTTCTTAGTCACATGATGCTCTTGAAACACCCGGCCCCGCCCAGCCTGGAAGGTAAGGACGCCTGTTTCCAGTAGGTCCACCCTGTGTACTCTACCCATGAGTCACACAGTAGCTGATGAACCTATATATAAGGGTTTCAGCATGCACTCGGTGGGGGGGGGGTCTTAGAATTTATCTATCTACTTTGGGCAAAGGGGGTTTATATGAGATTTCCCCTCACCAGTATGAAACTAAAAATCAACATAATAACACATTGGTTCCCTAGAGGGATTTGCCAGTAGCCAGAATCTGACATTAGCTTCCAAAATGAAGTCTCCAGACACTGAGGGACCTAAAGATGTCCAAGATGTGCACACTCAGAAACAGCAGCCAAAACTATCCATTTGTCTGAATGTTGGGCAATTGACATGTCACACATCTTCATTCTTGGCTGCAAATAAAACACACTTGTGTAGTAACAATAACTACTTCCTTCCACTGGAAGCTCTCGTAATTTATAAATATCTTTCACTGATGTTTTCACAACACAAATTATTATTTAATAACTGAAATTTGGTAACAGGCTATTTCAAAACATCTGCTTCGCAAGAAGAATTTGATAAAAGGAATCCTTAGGAGGGTTAGAGACAGGAAGTAGGGTTAACCAACACTGGTGTATCACTTGCAAATGCAAAACCAGGCAGCACCTTCATGGGGCCCAGCAGCAGATCCAGGTTTATCATTGATAAAATAACGTTTTTCACAGTGCTGTTCTCCTAGACTGTTTAACAAAGTTCACATTCATTCATTAACCTTAACAGTGAGGGAAGAGTTGAAAGAGTTAGAATTTCTACTACTACTACTACTACTACTACTACTACTACTACACACACACACACACACACACACACACACACACACACACACACACACACACAAATTTCCAGAAGGAATAACTCAAAATAACTATTGAGAAGGTGGGCCAGCCCCCAGACAAGAGTCAATGGTAGAAACTAGGCAAATGCCAGGGAATCTGATCAGCAGATCCTTTCTGTGGATGCGTTGTCACGAGTCATTTATTTCTGTTGAGAAAGCCTCAATTTCCCCAGCAATGCAGTGGGGTAATATCTGCCACCTGGCAACAAAAACCTAGTTCTAAGGGTTCTGAATCGCCTGGATAATCAGCATTATGCAAATTAGTGGTATCATTAGAGAGCTACTGAACACAGTCATAAATCTTATAAAAATACTTCAATGGAAATTAAGGCTCAATTAAGGAGCTCCACTTTATAAAAATTTCTATCACCTTGTTACTTTAAAGACAAGAATGCTAAACCCTGCTTTTAGACAGAGGGATAGCAGGGCCTTTACTTTCAGGATGAAGGTTGTTGATAAGTGGTTGGTTGATAAGAAGGAAAGAGGGTGAACCTAGCTGAGTAGTTATAAGCCAGGCTAAAACCAAGAGACCAGGACAGGCCACCTCAAGACAGCCACTGGCTCCACAAGCCTATCCCAGCAAGGATGTTCCTTCCTACAGAGCCACATGTTCTTAGAGGTTTAGAGCCAAGTACATGGGCACTGACTTGACTTGATTTTAACTTTGCTTGTCCCAATGCCTTTGGAAATGAACTCAACTACCCTAACCCACATGGCCCCGAATCTCTGTAGACTTCTTGTAACCTGACCAGGCAACTCTAACAGTACCCAGCATGGGGATTAAGCTCAGGCCAGCCTCTGGAAGGAAGTTCCAGTCTATAATGCACTGTCCCAGAGACCCCTAATATCCTTCAAAGGCCAGCATCCTGGAGCTGAAAAGAAAATGTAAGCTTTGGGGCTGGAGAGATGGCTCAGTGGTTAAAGGAGCTTGCTTGCAAAGCCTGAAGGCTTGGGTTCAATTCCCCAGTACTCACGTAAAGCCAGATGCACAAAGCAGCACATGTGTCTGGGGTTCATTTGCAGTGACACAGGCCCTGGGATGCCCATTCACATTCTCTCAATCCCCCACCCCCTTATCTGTCTCTCTACTTGCAAAGAAATAAATATTTATTATTTTTTAAAAAATGAAGCTTCATTTTCCAAGGTCAGCAAGGTTACAGGTTGGCTGAGCCGACAGTTAAGCAGTAATGAGGAACTTCTTGTCATTGGAAGAAGCTTCCTTGTAAATATCTCTGAAAATGGCCTTCTGTCTGGGTTGCTATACAACAACTTCTAACACAGTGCTGAACCATCTAAGAACTCAGGCCCCCCTCAGCTGAGTCACTCAAAGCAGACACCCCATCAGCCTACATTCTGGTACTTCTTTGGATCTAGGCCAATTTCTCTAGAAGAGGCCACTTTCTCCTATCTTTCCTCATCATGATTAAGAAACCAACACTCTAGGCAAGCCCTCCAGACCTGGAGTGGAGCATTCTTCAATGAATGGGAAGAAAAACAACTCAACGCTGAGATAAAAATGTGAAAGGGGGGCCTGAGAACAGACAGACAGCCTTATTCAAGAGCCCTCTTCAAATCTGAGATCCGAGAGTTCGTTAATAATGGAGAAATGTGAACACTATTGAACCAAAGCTAACATGAGCCCGAGTGCAGGAAGCAATCTGCAAGGAGCTCTGCCTCTCAGAAGGAGAAGTGAAATTGAAGTTAGTCCTTTCTTCCTCCACCAGCCCTCAGGACCACAGCCACAATATGGGTGAAGTTCAGATGTGCTGGTGGCTGATCTACACCTTTGCACCTGATTGTTTCAGCTCAGTACTCTCCTCTGGGCAAAGCAATGCCTGCAGCTCAAGTACCACCACGTAGACTGGGATGCACACGGCCTCACATCTGGGGCACCAAGCACAGCAAGCTGGCGACCTAAACACGTGGACACAGCAGCCCCATCTTGAAGCATAGAGCTTGGACAGCAAAGACAACTGACAGGAACAAGAAGGCATTCAAGCAGAGACAGTACCAGGTACATGTCACACAGATGCCACCAACAGCGGGTCAGGCTGCTGTGTTCTGAGCCCTCTGGACTCTGGGTGTGAATATGGGGTTCAACAGTGGAGGTTCAGGCTCCCAGACCTCAAGGAAATGAGGCTGGAGCCAGGCCTTCTGTTTACAGGCACTGACAGTTCCCTTGTTTCTTTCATACAGTATCATCAATGGCGCCTTCTTGCTGAGTCCTGGGATGCTTCAGTGTTATGTCTCTACCTCCTCCAAAATGTGAGCACACTCAGCCAGGCATTTAAAATCAGCTAGTTTCCCTGCACCATTCCACAGAATCACAAAGCATGGTGACATCACTAAAAACGAGAAGTTACAGCCCTACAAACCAGCAGCCATGCCCCAGGGCATCTGCCACAGAAACTGTCAACACAGAGTCTGAGTTGGAAACCATCATGTATCCTGTTATCCCCACTTTAAGATCCCACTAGAGACTAGATTTTGTATCCCTCCAAAAATCATGTGTTGGAATGTAGTCCACAAGGCAGTATTTGCATCTTGTTTTTCAAGCTCACAGGGGCTCAGTGGGAATGATGCCTTATAAATGAGAGACTAAAAGGAGACTGTTTCCATTTCTGGCACATGAGGAAACTGCAAGAAGTCACCCTCTATGCAGAAGAACCCTCACCAAACATTACACCTGCTGGAGCCTTGGCCTTGGCCTTCCCAGCCTCCAGACTGAGCAGTACTTTGCTATGGTTGATAAATTATCTCACCTAAGGTATCTGTCATAGAAGCCTACACACACTAAGTCAGGCACAGCACTGGGTCTCTCCCTACCTGGCCCTCTTAATAAGTTTTCATACATCAAGTTTGCAGAAGTAAACTTATATGTATTTGGTTCTCTTCCCTTCTGAGGACACCATCCATTGTGTGTTTTCCTCTCTTAGCTACAAAGAACTCCAACTTTATCCATTCTCCAAGCTCTGGGCCAATGGGATCAAACAGTTCTGCATGCACGTTCCAGAAAGGAGTCTTAGGAACATGAACCTCATCCTTCCTATTGCCTTCTTGCAGTCGGGGTCGACGGGCCTGGCACTCAAGCATTCATTGGACCATGCGGTAGTTAGCAGGTTAGCACATAAGAAAGGGAGCCTTGATTATTGACTGCTCTGCAAGCCACTCAGCAGACATGAACTCATTCCCTCAGGGCTGCAGGTTGCAAGTTAATACAATGAGAATCTAGCCCTAAATTCAATAGACCGAGAATGTGCCATAAATACATTCTAAGCATGTATTTTTTCCAAAACTCTACGAAAAAAACAAAAAGCCAAAGCAAAACCCATGCATGCATGCATGTACACATGAGCACACACACACACACACACACACACACACACACACACACACACACACACACCAGGAAAATCTCTATCCACTGAACACAATTCAATTGAAAGACTCTCTGGGAAAGGAAATCTCATTTGTCTCAACTTCACCTCAGACACCTGCAAGTACATATCCCTGTCCCCACTAAAATGAGCACCTGGAGAGAAGAGATTGCATCTTATTCAAACCAGTATCCCCAAGTACCTAACACAGTGCCTGGGATAAATGAGAAATGATATAGAACTCATTTGCTAGTTTGAGGGAGGGAAGGAAGAGTATACAGTGGATATATTAACATACCCTGACCTTGTCCATTTCCAGGAAATGTCTTAATCCATTCTCCCAGGGTCCTCTGCTTCCCTCAGAAGTCCCGCCCCCGCCAGCTCCCATCAACTCCAGGAGGGGCTTGGCACAGAACTAATTCCACCTCTGTGGAGAAGGAACAGAGGACCTCATTGTCCGCTCCCCAGCTCAAATTCTACCACAGTAACAACTCGCTGGCAAAAGGTTCTTCAAAGAACCGCATGGCAAGTCTATTGCCAACAACGTCTCACCACACCCAGGTGGCACCCAAATCTACTTCAAGACACAGGGCCGTTCTCCCCTCCCAACACCCTACACTACTAGGAAAATGGCACCCCTTGGCCTCACACCAGCCAGCTCCTCCCAACTGCTATTACAAAGACCCTCTCTTCACTGAACTTCTCTGAAGCCAAGCTGAGCCAAGGCACCATCTCCGCTGCCCTGCTAAGGCACGTGCTTACGACATCAGCACAGGCTAACACTGCTCAGACTTTCTTTCTTGGCTCCCCTGCATGCTGCTTTTCCAAAGCTCCCCTAGGGCTCCCCCTTTTTTTCTGGCCACCCCTCCATCAGGAATTACCTTGGTGTCCTAACTCTGTACCCTCGGAAGCCCAGTGCCCCAAACCACACCATTAGCATTCACGTTACAGTGTGCTTTGACATTCTTTAGCCCATTGGTTTTTTTTTTTTATCAAGTCCTTGGCAGCACCCACAGAACACAGCGGTTCATGCGTCTGTGTTCCCAAGGCACCTAGAACAAAGAGAGGTGGTGCCAGGAGAAACGGAAGCTCCTGGGCCAGCTAAATGGATGTTCACTTGTAGAAACAGAATGTGTCTTACAGAAGGTGGAAGAGCACAGACACCTGGAAGCTGTCGTCTGACCTCCACACATGTGATCAGCACAGGTGCACCCATACACACACCAATACACACACAGATAAATACATTTTTAAAGACCATTTTTAAAAGAAAGGCTTAGATATAAAAAAAAACAATCAAAAAGAGAAAGCTTTTGAGTATGTAGTTTGGGGTGGAGGAAGGCTTTTACTATGTGATGTAAAAGTCCAGATACCATGAGAAAAGGGCTAGTCAATCGGACTAACTTGCATCACAAAGGTCTAATTCCGTAATATGTAATCAATATGAAAAAGATCTATTCTACAAAGGGAGAGAAAGGATATAATCAGTTTGTAGAAAAGAAACAACAGTGGTCTCACCTTGCTGAAGCATAATGCCGTGTGACAGCACCCTGGGTTGAAAGCAGAGGGGAGACTGGCACCCCCACCTCCTGCCAGTGGGGTAGGGATTGGTACAGCTTCTCTAGGGGACAATTAGGTGGTAGCTCTCAAAATTACAAATGCCCTTGATTCCCTGCCTCATCAATTCCATTTCTGGAAATATTCATGAAGACGTGTGCATATGGCTGTTCAATATCACACTGTCACAGCAAAGATGTGAACCAACCTGCCTGCCCATAGGAAGCTGGTGGGATGACTGATGGGACATCCAGAAAACAGAATACCATGACTGTGAAAAAAGAATGAAGAGGTCTGGGCCCAGTACTGCTCCCCCCTCCACACACACAAGGAATATTTCTGCCCTGTCCAAGAAATTTCTGAAATCTACTTAGTAAATAAACAATAGCAAAAATAACCCAACCCAAAACAAAACTGAGATGCCAGCAGGGAGGAGTGTGGGGAAGCTGGGGTCAAAGTAAAAAGAGGTTTTCACTGTGAACTCTTGTCCACATTCTGAACACTGAACCATCTGGTTGTATTGCTTTCTCAAAAACAATAAAATAAAGAAGAGGCATTTAGACTGTCTACACAAACACACAGAGGCAAATACAAAATGACTTCCTCTGGAATGGCGTAAAACAGCTAAGGGGGGCTAGAGAGATGGTTCAGGGGTTAAGGCACTTGCCTCCAGTGTCTAAGGCCCCAGGTTCAATTCCCCAGTACCCACATAAGCCCAACCTACAAGGTGGTGGCTCTGGTGCTCTCTCTCTCTCTCTCTCTCTCTCTCTCTCTCTCTCTCGCTCTCGCTCTCTCTCTCTCTCCCTCCCTCCCTCCCTCCCTCCCTCCCTCCCTCCCTCTCTCCCTCTGTATCTCTCTGTTTGAAAATGAATAAATAAAATATTTAAAAAAACAGCTAAGGGTTGGTTTCCTTTGGCTTGGAGTAATGACTACTGAGAAGATGGTCAGTCGGGGAGGTGGCAGAGGTTGGGGAGGAAGCTACTTCTTCCCTGTGCTGTTTCAGATTCTGTACCAATGTACATGTTACCAATTTCAAAAACAACTAATCATGGAGGCCCACACTTATGATCTCAGCACTCAGAGGGCTGAGGCAGGGGGACTACAAGGTAGGGGCTACCCTGGGCTACACAGCAAGACCCCGACTCAAACAGCAACAACAAAAACAAGGCTGAGCCATGATGGCTCCCAAATCCTCCCCTCTCTGTTGTGTCACCACATCCCAGGTCCTTCTAGAGTTGGGCTGGGTGCAACATAGTTCACTTGCTCCATCTGTCCACGGCACTCTCACTGGTGCCCGTGACCTGCACATCATCTAGACACTGGTACTTTCCAGACCTACACCCTTGCCCAGGCCTCTTGCCCATGCTCTGATACAAATCCAGCTGTCTCCAGGGTGTCCTGAGCACCTTCAACTCTTCCCTCCTTAGAGCTCCTCCAGATTCCTGACATCCAGCAAAGAAGCCATCAGCCATAGAGCAGAGCCCTGCGACATTCCTGCATTCCTCCTTCCATCCCAAGAATGGATTAGAAGGTTCTATCGATTTCAGCCCTACACAGCTCTGTAACCTGAAGACCACCAGACTGAGAGCATCTCTCCCCTATCTCCCAGCTGTTCCAAATGCCCCCCAGTTTCATTCCCCTACCCACAACCCACTGCAGCTGATTGCTCTTCTAAGTGTCTACATTGCTGACCTAGGGTTGCATGCCTTAAACAACAGAAGTATATTTTCTCACTGTCTGGAGCCTGTAAGTCCCCAAAATCAAGGTGTCAGGAGAGTCATTTTCTCCTGACGCCTCTCCCTTAGCTTGCCCTCACACACTGCCCCGGCATGGTCTTCCTTCTGTGGGTGAGCACCTCTAGTGTCTACACACACCCAAACTTCCTCTTCATAGAGGGACACCTGTCATATTGGATAGGGCCCACCTATATGACCACAGTTTACCTAAACAGCCTCTGCAGAGGCTCCGTCTCCTAAGAATCACATTCTGAGGTGCTGGAGGTTAGAACCTCAACATATGAATTTGAGGGACACAGTTCAACCCACAACAATGTTCAACAGTCATGTCACTCCCCTCAATAAAATCCTCCAGTGATGTCCAATGTCCTTCCCAAAAACATGAACACTGCCTATTTCTGTCCCTTCCAAATGGTGTGGTGGAGGGAAGTTTCACACCTTTTCTAACCAGGCAGATTAGGGGGTGCCTGCTTAACTGAAGAATGATCCACAAGTTTCCTGAAGAGGGAAACTTGGCACCCAGCACCCACCCTGCACTTAGACCTGCTGCACAGAAGTCACAATGAAACCAAGGCCTCCCCCAAGCCGTTCCAGAAAGCTTCCAACTCCACCCAACTGTGCGACCTCCCTCGGAGACCACGCTGCTCATTAAGGTGCCCTAGATAAATCGGCATCAGGACGTCACCGCTGTGCCCACTCAGCAGTAAAATCCAGGGCATGGACTTGGCACCCTCAGGCAGCCCGATCCAGCTTGTCTCCACATCAGAACTGAGTTACTCGGAACACGTTGTGTAATACTTCTGAGCACTGGTTTGCTCATCTGTAAATTGGGGTTAATACCCTTTCTAGGTCATTCACACTGGGTTATTTTCAAGGGCTGCCATGATGATCATTAACCAGCTGAGTGGCTTAACAGAAGAGAAATCTATCATTTCAATTTCTGGAGGCTACAAGTTCAAAGCCAAGGTATTGGCAGTATCCCTCTGAAGGCTCAGGAGAGAATCTTCCTGGCCTTTCTAGTCTTGAGTAATTGTAGAAAACCTAGGCATCCCTTGGCTTATATGTATATCTCTCCAAATACCCAATGAGACACAACTTAAAGGAGGAAGGATTTATTTTGGCTCACGGTCAAGGGACCAGAGTCTATCTTAGCAACAGGCCCATGAAGCAGCTGGTCACTCTGTGTCTGCAGTCAGGAAGCAGAGAGACATGAGTGGAGGTGTCCAGCTCGTTTGCTGTTTACTCTAGGAGCCCAGTCCATGGAAGAATGGTGCCACCAACCGCTGTGGTGACTGTCATTGCCTCAAATAACCTAATCTAGAAAGACCCTCACAGATGTGCCCAGTGATTGGGTAATTCTAGGTGCTATCAAGTTGACAATCATTATCAACCATCGCCACATGGCTGTCTTCCATTTGTGTGGGTTCTCTTACTGAAGACAATAGCAGCAACAACAAACCTATTACCCTGATCTAGCAGGATCATCTTAAGAGATTATACCTACAAAGGCCCCATCCCCCAAAAGGTCACATTTACAGTAACTGGGCTAGGGTTTGGATTAGGGGTCACAATTCAAAGGTCTATCCTACCTAGAGGACTCTGTAGAGAATTAAAGAGACAGTGGCCACAGAGAGTGAAGACAGTGTCTGGCTCCCTCAGGAAGCACTCCATTAGTCTCTTACCACACACAGAAGGTTTCCCCTCCACGGCAGCCTCTCTCCCAGAAGAAAAAGCCAATATTCTTTCCTTGTCATAAAAACAAAAACCACATGCAAGAAGAAGCTAAAAGCTAACAAACAAGCATCCTCATAGCCAAAGTGTTGTTAGGACTTTCCAAACAAACAAACCAGGGCTTGGTACCAAGTCAATGAGGTAAATATTTTATCAGTGTCTTGGAAAACCTCCACATGCTCATGTGGGCCCCATACCTCTCCTCCCTGTAGGAGCTGCTCTGCTAAAGAGGAGTCCTCGGGCTGCTCTGAGAGCAGAAATGGGTTTACTCAAGATGTGTGCCTTTGGTTCCATCTGGCTGAGTGCCAGAGAAGAAACTTCCAGAAATAAAGCTCTGGAAGCAGCACAGGCCATGGAGACAGTCCAAAGCAGGGGCGAATGTGAGCAGCCTCACTCAGGGTTCCCCAGAGACCCAGGCGGGACGCAGTCAGGGAGTGATTTATAAGTCATGGGCGAAGCCTTTGCCCCATACGCTGGAAGCCCCCCCCCCCATTGTCACATCGATCTCAGCTGCTGCCCAGGACTGAAGGACCGCTTTGACTGAGCTCATGACGCCTTAAGTTTCTGCAGAGTGGATTTTCTCCATGGATAATGCTTGAAAATGAGGAAGCTAAGTGGCCTGGGAGAGCCTGGGACCCATTAACCAACTAGTCAGTCAGAGCTTCCATTAACAAAGAAAAATGACTACAAATCTGAAAAGCATCTTTGGGCAGCTATTCAAAGATTCCATTATGAGATTTCAGGGAGGCTCCCTGGGGTTTCCGCCAGTGTGAGTCCGGCCTAGTGTAGGTGTTGATGGGAGACAGGCAGGGCTGGGGCTTGCCTGGCCACATCTGAAGCATCATGGATCCCCTCACCCTCTGAGCTTGGGTTCATTGGGTGGATCTAACCCAATGTATGATGTGGGTGCCATCACAGGTCCCTCCATGTAAGCAGAGCTGGGCTTAGGCAGCACTCTAAAATGGGAGATCTATGCATGGCACAGCCTAGCCATCCAGTTACCAGTAATGGGGCCCGACTGAAATAGTCACAAAGGCACAAATGCAAAACGTGCCTGGACATGTCATCTAAACACTCCTGAGAAAAAGTCCCAAATTACTACATGAGTGTTACCCTAGGGTTAGGAAACCGTGAAGAAAACACACTTGATATGAACCCCAGTTCTGTGATTTGACTGAGACTTAGGGATATTAAACACCCAGAACTTCTGTTTCCCCATCTGTGAAGCGGGAGGGATACTCACCCTGCCACCAAAGACTGTTGGGATTCAGGTCTGGAAATACAGGACTATGAGAATCCATTTCCTTTAGCTGATTCCTCTTTCTCTCTAGTTTTCAAGCCCAATTTACAAACCCAGCCTGTTCTCACCACACAAATGAACCCTCTTACTTAAGTCTCTAGCCTCCAGCCTGTATCTGACAACCTAGACCAGACCCCTGTCACACCAGAGCCTCCCAGGGAGGCCAGACCCAGTCTCACTGAAGCTTCCCCACATCTACAGTCCACCATCCCTTCAGCCCACTTCACAGTCTCACCACCTGCCACGGAGCAGGAGCTGGGAAAACCAAGGCCACACAGGTAGCCCTTGCCCAAGGCCAGGAAGTCTCCCAGATTGCTCTGAGCTCTGGGCTCCCACTGGGTCAAGCTGTGAACATAACAGTCCCTTCCTCTTAGGAATCTTTAGGGCATATGACAAAATCAAGTTTAAAGCACTTTCCACAGGCCTGGGATAGTTTGAGAGCATTCATCTGAGGGTGTGAACTCTTTCTCCCTCTGCCTGCCCCATTCCCTCTGCTGCCAGCAAGATGAACAGACAGGCGGCTCCTGAAAGGTACTGCACATGCTCATCTCACACCAGGACTCAGCCCAGGCCATCCTGGAATTCCATACATGGGGACCGAGATGTGTAATTTCTCTCTCCTGCCAAACTCTTAATCACTTAAGGAGGGAGAACTGCATATCCACTCACACCCGTTAGGCTGCCTTATAAGCAATAAAATAGTAAGTAATAAAGCCCCAGGGACAGAATCCCAAATAGGCCCCTTTCAAATAGTTGGCAAGCAGATACAGTGAAGAACTCTCCTTAAATCCAATGTTGTATTTCTTCCTAGGACTAATCTAGTAATGGTTGTGTTTTGTTTTGTTTTGTTTTGTGAGACAGGGTCTTGTGTAGCTGAGGATGATCCTGAACTTCTGATTCTCCTGCCTCTACATCCTCAGGGATGAGATATCAGGTGTGTGTCACCACTGGGGATGGAACCTAGAGCTTCATGTATGCTAGGCTAGTAATGTTAGTATGTAGGGACACACACATACATACACATGCACATACAAAGAATTGCTCAAACTCCTCCCTATAAGAACTACTTACTTCTGGCCCTCTGGGGCAGAGTGGCTCTATGCCAAGCGTAAGGTCCCACAGCCAGGATCTGAGTAAGACCATATGCATAACAACCTGCCTCTGAGCTGTGGCTCTCCACACCTCCACTGCAAGCAAAACCCAGCAAGCAGACCTCTGCGAGGCTGGTGATGGGCACAGTGTCCCGTGGTCAGGCCCAGAAATCCTTGCCACTCCAACCCTGGAGTGAGCATGCTTTGCCTGTGATCTTGGAGTTCTCCATCCATATCCACTTTGGAGGACAGGCGAGGCCTCAGTCTACCATCCTCCGCTCACTAGAAACCAGGGGAAGGTAAACTGAAATTACTGCAAGCACGTGTCTACTGGGAGAACAGCATTATCCTGCCACCATGCAGTGTTTCCACATTAGTGTGGCTACTTAACACAACCCAAGCATCTCATAGTGAAGAAGACATATACCGAGGTGCACGCATACAGTGGACTATATCTCTACGTGGCATCAAATGACCCTGAAAATTACAACGACAAGTGAAGAATGTCAGATACACTAGTATAGACATGATAGCATGCTTTTAAAGGGTCACAATGAGAGCAATACATACTGAATATAGAGCACATAAGTGGTTTAAGATTAAAAACATCTTGGGGGCTGGAGAGATGGCTTGGTGGTTAAGGTACTTGCCTGCAAAGCCTAACAACTTAGGTTCCATTTCCCCAGCATCTACATAAGCCCAAACTGCCCATGCATTTGGAGTTCATTTGCAGTGGCTAGAGGCCCTAGTGTGCCCATACTCATTCTCTCTCTCTCTCTCTCTCTCTCTCTCTCTCTCTCTCTCGTTCTGTGTGTGTGTGCCTGCATCTCTCTGCTTGCAAATAAATAAATAAAATATTTAAAAGTACACCTTGGGGATGCAAGCCGGTTTGTGGACAGCAGTAACATCTGGGTAGGACAGAAAACAATAGGAGTGGAGACTTTGACAGTATTAACAATGTATCTTTTTCTTTTCAAAAGAAAAACCGGATTTAAACGGCATATGTGAAAATCTGATAAATGTGTGTGATAAGTATACTAGTGTTGGTTACATAGTCTTGAGTCTTTTATTATGCTCGCAAGAGTCCAGAATTTAAAGTAATTAAAAAGGCTATATTTTAAAACATTTAGATTACTCTTATAATCTTATAATGGCTTGATGACCATTCAAGTCATTAGCAAGCATAAATAAACTGTAAAATGGTGGGATAATTTAACAGGAAAAATTCAAAGTAGAGGCCACTGCTCAAAGGCCAGAGATTAATGCTGTGATGGGAGTTCTAGAGGGTTCTAAAAGCTTTCTGAGGGAGCCATCCTCCGCTGCAGCAGCTCAGTGTCTAGAGACCTATAGCCAGGTTGCACTGAGCTGTTGGGAAGGGAAGGGCTGGGAGACAGCATTCTCTCCCTGGCAAGCTGGTTAGCATTGTTAGCAAAAAAAAAAAAAAAAAAAAAAAAAAAAATCCAGAGAGAAACAGGGGCCAGTGTGATCATCCCACTGGCAAGGGCCCAAGGGTGGAGACAGAGGATTAGAGGGAATGGCTGCTGCCTTGGAAACATGTCCATGAGAGTCTGTGCTAAAAGGAAGAGACCATGCCTGCGAATGAGCTGGGAGGAGTCTCTGGTGGTGGTGCCTCAGGTAACATGGCCTTACACCTTTCTGCACCCATAGGGAACACTTTGCTACTAATCCCAATGGGGGAGGGGATGCAGTAGCCTCTTCTCTCCCAGCCCTTGAAAACCACTGTTATTAAATTCAGAGGAAAGTTCTTGATGGAAAGCTGGGGGAATTCTTTGAAGGACAATAAACCCAACACTAAGCAAAAGGCCTTGGATCACAGAGCCATACAGACAGACAACACTGACCAGCCTGCACCCCGGAGTCTAGGTGACAGGAAAAGGAAGGGACTCAATCTGTGACCCAGGCCCAATCTCTACCTTTTGCTATGGGGTGGGGGGAGGACACCTGGGGCCAGATCTGACTGAATTTTGGAAAATAACGACATGGCATGCTACGCTCCAGGGCCCCTGGATAATTTATCACACACGCACACTGCAGGTGTGACTTGCTCCATTTCATAAAGCTCCTCTTTCTGTGCAAGAACGAACGAGGCCTCTGAAGTAGTGCCGCCCCCTAGAACTCTCTATGGTGATGAGTATGTTCATTTGGGCTCTCCAGTATGGTGCTCACTCTCCACGTGGGGCTGAGGAATGGAATGCTTGATTTCATTTCATCTCAACTAACTTGAATTTGTGTGTGTGTGCATGTTCATACAAATGTGGGTACATGCGTGTGTGCATGGGTGCAGGATCTATGCACATTTGAAAGCCAGAAGTCAACATGAAGTGTCTTCCTCAATCACTCCCTGCCTTACTTTTGAGACAGTGCCTCTCACTGAACCTACAGCTCATCGAGCGAGCTAGACTACCTAGTCAGTGGGCACAAGGCATCTCCTTTCTTCGCCTCACCTGCGCTGGGATTACAGGTGCACACTGCTGCACCGGGCTTGTACATGGGTGCTAGGGATCAGAGTTCAAGTCCTCATGCTTGTGCAGCGAGTACTTTACCCACAGAACCATCTCCCCAGCCCACTAACTTAACTTTAATAATCATGTGTGGCTCATGGACACCTTAATAAAGTGCATGGGTCCTTGGCCCTGCTTGTGAACATTTTGCTAGCTTTTGGTGTTTTGCTACTGTGAACAAATGCTCCCACAAATCCTCTCACAGCTGAACCTTTTGTACACAGCCCATACTACTTAACTAGGATGGAGTCCTAGAAATAGTAATGCGAAGTCAAGAGAAAATTGGGTTTTCAGACTCTTCGCACATATTCAGACCACTCACAATTACATGACGTAGGTACAGCATGCTACCTTTTCTAGCTGTGACCACATACACAGTTCTCCTTTGGTATTCACATCTGTCCTCCTGACCATATGGACCAGGAAACAGCTCCCATGGATGGCCAAGGGACAAGCAAATGTGTGGCTTGATTCGACTGGGTCAGTTTCACTAATGACAAACCATTCATAAAATGGGTGTTCCATAGGATTATTATGGAGTGATAATTTCCTAAATCCTACAAATGCTGACATGCACTAACTCATGTGTTCCTGGTGTAAACAAACCTATCACACTGCCAGCCCTGAGTCACTAGCATATAATCCATAATGTTTGTACTTCCTGGTCATGACAAGAAAACACTGGGGTACTGGCTTACGTATTTACCGTAAGGCCATGTGTCACTCTGAAGAGTGTGCTGCTGGGTAGTTCTGTTGTTCTGGGAACATCATAGAGTGTGCTTACACACCAAGATGGCTATGATGTCACCAGGCAATATGACTATATGGAGCCCCTGTGGTACACATGGCTGGCTGTTAACTTAAATGTCCTCAGGCAGCATTCTCCTTCTACACATACTCAAACTAAAACGTACGCAGAGTTGCATCGGCAGCCGCCTCACATCTTGTGCTCCCTGCAAGTCATGGCTGTGTCAACAGGCCACATCAGTGAAGGGTCACCCTGTCTAGCTTTGTATAAGTGCATCACTCTGTGATAGTCACACGGCGATGTGTCTGTCAGAGCTTATGCCGTTGTTAACCAATGCTGGCTGCATCTGTTTTCTCAGATTAATCTAATATGGTTAAAAACAACAACACATAATTGGAGTCCACATTTAATCCAAATTATGTAAAGCCAAATAAAATAGTAAACTATTGTGTTATCAATCTCTATTTCATCATATTAGAATTTATGTGATTCTATGCTTTCTCTAAAATTTTATAACAAATCTAATTATTATGGAGCCAGAATCTGAAGCCAGCAGGCTCACTCACAGCCTGTGAGTCGCCACCACATCATGACTGTAATGTGCACATGGATCACCTGGGGACCTTGTTCTAAAGCAGTTTCTGCTCCTGGCCAGGATGATGCTGAGGGTCTGGCAGCACCCCACATGGCGAAGCTCTACAGGATAACCCACACCATCATCTGACAAGAACAAACATTAGACCTGTCAGGAAGGTCTTTCCTAATGATTTAAATAACAAAAGTGCTTAATAACATATAAAGACAAAAATACATATTTCTTCTAGAGAAACTTAAGTCCTTCTTTCCTGGGCAAGTAATAAGCCCCAAGCCCCTCACAGACACTCCCCCTAGTCGCTGGCCAGCACAAATGAGAAGCAGGGAGGCATGACCCCCAACAGCTTCCTTTAGCCAGCACCTAGAAGGTTCCCTGGGGCCTCCCTGAGCGGCCAGTCAGTCCCACTGCCTACTCCCAACTCTAGGCACACCAGCCACCCATCAACTATTAGGAGCCCACCACTTCCTTATTTGCAAAAACATTTTTAGAGGAATCTCCTAAATACTTTGACTTTCAGTACTTGAGTAGCTTGTATTTAAAGAGATTGTAACACTCTTTCACTAGGTTTATCATTCTTATGTGTTTTTATGTGGGATGATCAGGTGTTTGCTTGGGTGTATTTTTTTGCCATTAGCAGTAACTCTGTTTAACTTTTTTGGGGGGAGGCTCTCGGTCTAGCCCAGGCTGACCTTGAATTCACTATGTATTCTCAGGGTAGCCTCGAACTCCTGGTGATCCTCCTACCTCTGCCTCCTGAGTGCTGGGATTAAAGATGTGCACCTCCAAGCCCACCTCTTAACCTATAATAATACTAGTAAATTACTGATCTGATGCCATTAAAGTTCCCTTGCATAGTGGATCTCACTGCACTCTATTTCATTCCCTTTGTTTTCACTTAATCTCCTATGAGGAACATATAGTTAATTTTTTTCTGTGTAAGAATTTGTGACATTTAGTTTTACACTTAGTTTTATAGTGATGCATTTATATCACCCTAACTCCCCTCTAAGCTTGTATTTTTTGATGTACATCCTTCCTGGAGTCGTTTTGTAGGTTCACCAGCAATTATTTCATTTCCCTTTAAACTAGACCAGATACCCTTCTTACTATTTAATGTTGATAATAGTGATTTTTTTATAAAATGTAACTTTAATTTTTCTTATAAGTTCCTTTCTCCCAAAAACTCAATAAACTATATAAATTCCCTTCAAATGGAATGAAGATATATAGCAGTTTTCATTAACCTGTCAGAAAACTTTTATAGATGCAGCCTACTTATTTGAAAATGTATGTGTATGTGTCTAACCACCTGACTGAAATGGCTGGAATCCATTTCTCTCTCAGAGTTCCCCATTTCTTTGTCATTTTTTTTTTTTTTGCTAAGAATGCCTATTGTAAAGATCCTCGCATATCTGTGAAGATCAATGAAGCAGTTCCAAAATCTAGAGAAATACTCTGTCACTAAAGGACAGTTAGCTTGGGCCAGAGAGAGTTCATTCACCATGGCTTCCCTGATTCTCCCCTTGATTCCTAGACTTCAAAGTCAGTCACCTCTCTAAAGTGGCCACTCCATTGCTTCCTCTGGATGAACTACAGAAACCCTCCTGTGAGTGCCTGGTGATCCAGGGCTGGCATGTGGTGGCGAATGAGGCAGACATCAAAGAACACGCGGGACCCCAAGCGCCCAATATTGGATTGCTGCTAAGTCACACAATATGGGTGCCTTCAAATGATGCTGATATTGCCCCATCATCCATTCTGAGTGGCGTTCCTTTCTCACAATACTTATTCTAGTTGATCTCTTTGACTGCTCTAGCATGCTTATTATTCAAAAACTGCATAGCTTTATTATATTTTCAACATGTTAGCTCTACCTGTAGGGTCATGATCGCTGTCGGGCAGCAAAGGACGTTTAGCAATACCAAATCTTTGTCCTATTCAATCGAAGCTGCCTTTGCTAAGTTCCACCCTGTTTAGAGCTTCTGGGTAATATTACCACATCAGTTCCAGAAGATTCCTGATGCAGAAGTCACTCTTCCCAAGTTTCTCTCTTTTATGGCTGTTATCAACTCTTCCCTTTCTGCTTCCCCTGGTTCTTGCCAGCAGGGTTCGCTTGCTACTATCATGCTTTTTAATCTCCCTTTCAGTGACGTTTCTATAAATCTGCCTTTGAAACTCCTTATTCAGTTTTGGATTTTCTTAGTATCAACCACTTTTTATGGCTTCAGCTCTGATGAAGTGAATATACTGCATTGTTCATCACTCTTCCATCTTCTTTCAAACTCCCTCATTTTATTTTTATAATAAAAAAGAAAAAAAAACAAGTTAAATTTAGAACTTTCCAAACCAACTTCGACTTCAACTGACCATGGAACTTACAAGTGTGACTAGGGCTCATGTTCAGTTAGTTAACAACTCCCAGCAAACACTGCTCTGATAAAAGGCTCTTGCTGACGGAACATGGTCCAGGGACCCCATCAAAGATGACACACTCCTGAAAAGCCCAAGCTTACCTTCCTGGTTACAATAATGAGCAGGAAGTTCTAATGCAATAAAACTAAACAGCCTTGATGCTTCCGTTTCTCCAGGCCAACGCATACACAAGTGTCACGGCCACATGGAAAATGGCACCTTGGGTTTGCAAGACTTCTAAATCAAGTCATTCGTAAGGTCTGCATCCTTCCAGCTCCCAGATGCTAAAGAACTATTCCAGAGTAAGAGGCTTCCCACCCTCTTTGTGGCCTCCAGGATAGATACAGCCTCATCTGCATACTGTCTGTTATAAATCACAGTTGGATTGGGAACCAAAGAATTCATCCAATTTATCTTCATCTCTTGATATCATGATGACTCACTGTCCGGCTGACTCTAGCTCTCCGTTCTCTGGAGAAGTCTTGGTCTGCCCATAATGATTAAGCTTATAGACTTGAAGCAATACTTCCATTAAAGCACCATGGTCCACAAGACCTCTTTGGCCAGAGATAGATAAGATAAAGCCAAGATAGAGCCAAGGATTTCTAGCATCTTTCTGAAGCACTATGCTAAGATTTTGCCCACCACGGTTGTTGCCGTCAGCATTCTAGTTGCTGTGCAGAAAGAACCAAACAAAAGTGGCTTATAGAGGAATGGGTTTATTTGGCTTACGGACTCGAGGGGAGACTCCATTCTGGCAGGGGAAATGATGGCATTAGCAGAGGGGCTGGACATCACCTCTGCCACAACACTGCAAACAGCGGCAGGAAGGTGTGCCAAACTCTGGCAAGGGGAAGCTGGCTTATAACCCCATAAGCCCGCCCCTGACAACACAGCTTCATCGAGGTTGTAAAACCCAAACTGCCGTCAGCTGAGGATTGATCTATCAGAACACATTCATTTGTTTGTGGGTGTTGCGGTCAGCTATCTTAGTTGCTGCGCAGAAAGAACCCAAACAAAAGTGGCTTGTAGAGAAATGGGTTTATTTGGCTTATGGACTCGAGGGGCTCCATTCTGGCAGGGAAAACGATGGCATGAGCAGAGGGCTGGACATCACCTCTGCCATAGCACTGCAAACAGCGGCAGGAAGGTGTGCCAAATACTGGCAAGGGGAAGCTGGCTTATAACCCCCATAAGCCTGCCCCAACAACACAGCTCTAGTGAGGTTGTAATACCCAAACTGCCATCAGCTGAGGATCGATCTATCAGAACACATTCATTTGTTTGTGGGGGACACCTGGATCAAATCATGACAACGGTAAATAGCATCAATTATCACTACAAGCTGATGCCCAGGGAGAAAAGTAATTTAAAAGCCAACCACCACCACTCTGGGCTGGGGAGATAGCTCACTGTGTAAGAGTGCTTGGCGTGCAAGCATGAGGACCCGAATTAGATCCCTAGCACCAGCTTTGAAAAGTTGGGCATAATTGTGCACATGTGTAGCCCCAGTGGAGGGATGGAGATAGGAGGATTACTAAGGTTCACAAGCCAGCAGTGTAGTTGAAAAATAGCAAGCTCTAAGTTTAGGGAGAGCCCCATCTCAAGAGAATAAGGCAGTATACAAATAAAGGAAGACACCCAATGTCCTCCCCTGGTCTCTGCAAACATGGGCCTGAGCATCTGCACATGCACACGCACACACACTATATAATGTGTGTGCGTGTGTATATGTGTATATATACATATATATCACAAAGAAAAAGGAACAAAAGGCGAAAGATATATATGATCTGAAGAGAAGCCAGAGTATATTTACAACAGCTAGGAAATAGAACCAGCCTAGATGTAACCTCAGCTGATGAATGGATAATAAAGATGTGGTTCATTTGTACAATGGAGTACTTATTCTGTAAAGAAAAATGAAATTTGTAGGGAAATGGATGGATCTGGAAAGGATCATACTAAGTGAGGTAACTCAGGCCCAGAAAACAAAATGCCACATGTTCTCCCTCATGTAATGGCACAGCCAGTAACCATAGATTGTTACTAGAAAAACTGCAGTGCCAGGGGTCAGATACCTTCCAGTGAGCTGTTGGCCAGGGAGGTTCCAAGGCCCCCAAAACATTACAAGGCCAAGGCTCTTGGTTGCCCACCAGAACTAGATGGTAAAACCCTATTGTTGAAGATCACATATGCTTGGGCTGCAGGTCACTGAGAAATCAAGCTGGAGCTGAGCTGGAAACCTCCTCCCTGTTAACCAGCTGACAGAAAACTAGAAAAAGCTATGGGTGTATGCAGCCCTGTGGGAGAGAGGAGTCATCAACAGTGGTGAACAGCAGTGGACCTTGTAAGCCTTAAGACCGGCCAGCTAGGCCAAATGTGCCAACTGGGGCAATAGTGGCACATCTATTGTGGGGGAAACCAACTGCTCTGTAACCGGACTGGAGGCCTGTTCCATGGGAGGGAATACATGCTGGTACTGAAGGTCAAAAGCCTGTGGTGGGGGATGGTCATGGGCCCTAGGAGAGTAAATCCTGCTGTTGTCTGAATAAATACATATATTATGCCCACCAAAC
Source organism: Zapus hudsonius (assembly GCA_004024765.1). Classification (NCBI taxonomy): domain Eukaryota; kingdom Metazoa; phylum Chordata; class Mammalia; order Rodentia; family Dipodidae; genus Zapus; species Zapus hudsonius. The sequence goes on from PVHP010000487.1 coordinate 125,275, forward strand.
TGCCTTATAAGCACCTGTTGAAAATGAGCATACCCACACAATAATGCTCCTCTCACTCTTGTCTAGAGAAGCTTCTCTTTTTCAAATGGCAGTGAGCAGTGGGATGACTCAAAAGACACCATAGTGCTGAGAAGAAGTGACAGTGAAGTGTTCAGCACTAGGACATCTCTATCACACCTCCTGAGGCTCAGGGTCTGTTGTGGAAGAGGTGGCAGAAAGATTCTAAGAGCCAAAGGAAGGGTAGGACCACTTACAACGCAAACTTCCAGACACAAAAAAGCCTTGATATTCATGACTTCACAGTGCCTGATAATACCTACATATAATGAGAGGAAAAGATGATGACACTGAAACAAAACAGAGACTAATGGAGAGGGGGAGGAGATATGAGGGAGGGTGAAGAGGGAATCATAATGGATTATGTTCTATATGTTTTATTGGAAGCTATCAATAAAGTTTTTTAAAAAAACAACAAAAACCCTTAACTGTCTCTTTTTATATATTTCTATCACTCTATTGCTCTATTTTTGTCTAGAAAATCTACTTCTACATTTATCTGTATCGTGAACTACTTACTTATAGACTGACCAAAAAGAAATTTCCTTTGGTTGGTATTCCAACAAAATGTTTCCATGAAAGGGGAAGAACATTTTCTTCATTATTTCTGCCTTCAAAGGCAAGTTAAAGGCGCTAAAGTAGCTTGTTTACTGTTGCTCTTGTTTATCTTAACAGATTGAACCTCTACAAAGGGTGATTTAAGTGCCCTTAATGACAAGTTCTCTGCCCAGGGGAAGGGCAGAACATCTGCCTGAATCTTCCCAAAACTAAAATCTTCACTGGAACAACACTGACTTGGAATCCGCTCACACCAATGGCTCTCTAGCAGATCATTCTCTCCCGCATAATAAGCATGGACTCAATGTTGACGTCACTATCCACTGGTAGAACTCTCTAGCATAGCCTAGACAGTGCGTATTCATCTTCCCACAAATAGAGTCTTAAGGTTATACATGCATGCTGGAGGTTTAGGACATGACCTCACCTTTCATTTCCCTCTTCTATGAGATGGCAGAGCCAACTACCTACCTGAACAAACTTCATGTACCAGGAAAAATTTAAAAAGCTGTTTGAGAATAATGATCAGATACATAAGAGCCAGAAGAAAGACAGCAAAGAGTGTGTCTTTGGCATCGTAGCAGCTCAGAGTCAGGACAGGCCTCTTCTGCTAGCACACCACAACCAGAAGCTGTGATTTCTTTAAATATTTTATTTATTTATAAGCAGAGAGATACATACAGAGAGGGGGCAGACAGAGAGAGAGAGAGGGAATGGGCATACCAGAGCATCCAGCCACTGCAAACAAACTCCAGACACATGCGCCACCTTGTGCATCTGGCATATGTGGGTACTGGGGAATTGAACCCAGGTCCTTAGGCATTGGACGTAAGTGCTTTAACTGCTGAACCATCTCTCCAGCCCAGAAGCTGTGATTTATTGATCACTAGCTGGCCTGAATGAACTTGGTTATAGACATTCATGTGTTATCACCTCTGCCAAGTTCTGTACATTGTTAATATCAACTGGTTGAATTCGCCTACTGTTTAGTATAGCTTTTAGTGCTGGAGAGGTGGTTCAGTGGTTAGGGTGTGTGCCTGCAAAGTCTCAGAACCAGAGTTTGATTCCCCAGTACCCATGTAAAGCCAGATGCACAAAGTGGCACATGCATCTGGAGTTAGTTTACAGCCGTTAGAAGCCCTGGTGTGTCCGTTCTCTCTGTGTCTCCTATCTCTCTCTCTGCTTACAAATAAATAAAAATATTTTTTTAAAAATAGAATATCTTTTAAAAGATGACACTAAAATACAGTATTAAATGAAAAAAATATGTACACAAAAGGCAAATAAACAGGGTAAACTGATAATCATTTTTATTCATTAAGCTCTAAACTTGTATTTTTCTCCTTTTCTTATACTTTTATCATATAAAGAAAGTAGACCTGTTGAAACAGAGTAGTTAAGTAAAACAGCAAGAAAAAACACTATAACCATAGACAGGTATGAGCTCATGAAATTCTGTTGCTATATGTATGTATATTTACTTCTGAATCTATAATCTTAACTGATATATACCAACACATTTCATAATAGTTTTGCAGGGGGAGGGAGAGAAATATGAAAGGAAGACGAAGGAAGATTTTGATGTTTTATTTCCACGACATCTAGTTCATTTGAGTTTTGTATAATTAGCACCATTATTTTGGTAGTGTTTTTAATTGGAGAAGATTACAACAAAATAGTGTCAGCACAGTGCCTGGCATCCTGCCAGACAGAGTGAACCTTCAATGAGTGGTGGCTGTTCTTTATCTCCCCAACATCACAAAAGTAACAAGAAATATGACACATGCATTGAACAGAAGAACCCCAGGCCTCAAGGGATTTATAATGTAGTAGGATTAGGGGTGAGAGATGACCACATAATGGAGGTCTATACAATCTGCTCTCTGTCCCCACCTGTAAGTTTCATCTTCATGGATTCAACCAGGTACTGGCCAAATGTTAAAAAAGGCATGTCTTCTAGATTTTCTTTTCATTATTCTTTAAAAAATACAGTGTATGGGCTGGAGAGATGTCCTACAAAGCCTAACAACTGGGATTTGATTCTCCAGTACCCAGGTAAAGCTGGATGCACAAAGCAGTGCATGCATCTGGAGTTTGTTTGCAGCAGCTAGAGACCCCTGTGCCATCCACTTTACCCTCTCCCCCTTCTCGCTCTTGCTCTCACTCTTATTCTACCTCTGCTTCTCTCTACTTGCAAATAAATTAAAATATTTTAAAAATACATACAGTGTAATAATTCACATAGCATTTACACTGTATTAGGCATTATAAGTAATGAAGAGATTAGTATTATGCCTTTTTATAAAAAAATTAAAAATCAAAACTTAAGCACCCATGATTTCTAGGGAAGGGGTATCTTGGAACTATCCTGAAGAATGCCAAGAGACAAAGGTATACATACACATACACACACACACACACACACACACACACACACACACACACACAGTGCATAACCATAAGAAAGAAAACCAGCATTAAGAACCCAAGCAGAAAAATATTTAAATCTCAGAAGAGTCTTCAAATGCCAACACACATACCCCAACGTCTTATTTAGAAAGTCAAAGAAGCTAGGATGTGTTAACACTAGTGCCTGTTCGAGAATGACACACACAATGACCCCTGATGCTCGCCAGAGCACTGGGATGCCCATGCAGTTCTCTTCTTCTCGATGTCCAAGGTCCAACCATACCTTTCACACTTAGAGATGCCTCTGAGCACCACTGGCAGGAAAGAGGTGTTGGGCATCCAGATCATGGAAGTCTGTGGACAAGCTCGTCTCCTTCTACGGGTCATCTGTTTCTTCATGGGCAAAGGAGAAGTTCCACACAGCTTTGTATTTCTGAGTGCCACACAGCACCTGTGTGCGCAGAGCTGCCATCACACCAATGGGCCTCTGGCTGAAGTTTAAGGCGCAATTTCTACTTACTCAAAGACAAAGAGGGAAACACCACATGGATGCTTGGGAAGCCAGAGCTCCATTAAAGAGAAGAAGGCTTTGCAAAGAGGGTGTGAACTGAACCCCATGTTCCCTTTAGAGTAGCGCCTTCCTCCATCCTGCAAGTCCATGCACAACAGAGAGCAGCGGCCACCCAGCTTGTGGCTGTGAGAAGAGAAAGGAATGCAAGGATGGCTGGAGACAGGTTCGGGAGAGCCGCAGCTGCAGAGCTCAAGTGTTACAAAGCAACACAGACAGAACTTTAAATGGTGTTGAGAGAAAAGCAGTCAGTGAAAAGTTAAAGAAAGTCACATGCTGCATGGACAGACAAGCTCCCCCATCACCTGCAGAACCAACCAACCCCAGTTGTAAAGGTTTGTGATGACCAGAGAAAGATCACAGGAAGGGGAAAGGAGCGGTGGGGAAAACAACCACTGCTCTGTGAAGCAGAGGAAGGGGAACTTCCGGCTTCCGATTTCAACACTTGACTCCCAAAGTAAAACTCCAGCAGCCCACCTGCTCTGATCACAGTGATGTCCCAAGTTTAACACGTGGGGAGCCAAGTGGCTTTTGGTACTAGCTACCCACCTGCCTGTGATCTACTTTCTCAGCATATGTCTCTCCCAAGGGAGTCAAAGCTGCAGCCAAAAATTCCAGAAGTTTTCACCATGGTAATGGTGAGAGCAGGATGTCATTTTGAACCACTGTGTGTCAAGCAGGGACTTTTAGAATGGACAGTAACAATGTTCATGATGAGCAGCAAGGAGCTTGTTCCCCCTGGATGAGGTGGTCTCAAGTATGTTCAACTTGGTAATGGCCAGAGACATGTTTGATTGTCACATCTAAAACCCTCAATGTGGCTGAAGACCATATGATGCATGGAACAGCCCAACACAATAAAGAACTGTAAGTTAGACCAAGGCTAGGAAACCCTATACTGGCTAAGCGCATTCCTGGAAATGCCATGGGAACCCTCACAATCCTCTGAGCGAGCGGTTTTCTTGCTGAAAGAATCCACTGGTCCCAGTCAGCAGTATGAAACATCAAATGATAATATAAGCAAATGTTGCACCATCAAAGTGCCCGGTGGCCCTCCCACAACTCCTTCAAGAACATTCTTCAGCGTCTTAATGAGAAGATCTTCCTCGACCTTTACAATGGAAGAAAGGCTCACACATGCTCATGCACCTCTCAAGGAAATGCCATCATTCTCTCTGTGTGTGCATGTGTGTGTGACATGCACACACAAGTACATGCATGTTTGTATGCATGTGGAGGTCAGAGGTTGACACTGGGTGTCTCTCTTCATTGCTTTCCTCTTTATTTCCTAAGGACGCGTCTCTCACTTGATTCCAGAGTGCTCCACTCAGCTAGTCTAGCTAGCCAACTTGCCCTGTCTCTGCCTGGGATTATAGGTAGCCACCATTCTCAACCAGCTTTTATGTGGGTGCAGGAGGTTCAAACTCCAGTCTTCTCACTTGCTCTTGCCTGCCAAGGACTTCATCCACTGAGGAGGCACCATCTTTAAAAACTCTCCTGGGTGGCAAATAGAGGCAATGGCAAAGGAATAAACCAAAACAACAAACAAAAACAAACCCCCTGCAGTAAGGCTAGCTCAAGAAGTTCCAAAATACACCAAAGAGAGGAGAAAGGAAAGAAAAAGAGAAGCAGAATAAGCAAGAAAACTCAACAGCCAAAAACAGATTTGTCCCTAGAGCTGTCCCATAGCTAACTCAGTTCTATCACTTATGATGTATCGTGGCATTTTTATTCATAAAATATGACAAGCACATAAGAAAAGGGAAATACAAATGACATAATATAAATATCAATATAGAACTCAAAGAATTAAAAATGAACCCTTTGAGGGGGAGCTAGGTAGCCAGTCAGAAGGGAAGTCCCAAAGAGGGAACACCACACCTGCCTGCTTCAGCAGAACCAGAGTTCAGAGGCTGATCCAGCTGTCCAATCAGCTCTCACCCCTACTCCCTACTCTTTTTTAAAATATTTTATTTATTCATTTTCAAGCAGAGAGAGAGAGAGAGAGAGAGAGAGAGAGAGAGAGAGAGAGAGAGAGAGAGAGAGAATGCACCAGGGCCACCACCTTGTGGGTCTGGTTTATTGTGGGTCCTGGGGAATTGAACCTGGGGCTTTAGGCACTGGAGGCAAGTGCCTTAACCGCTGAGCCATCTCTCCAGCCCTCTCTCACCCCTACTCTTGAGCCAGCCCTGCCCCCAGCCCAGACCAATCAGCTCTCTTCTCAGGCTCACCTGAGCCTGAAGGTAAAGCCCACCACAACAGATTAAAAATGGATGCTTACTAGGTAGGCAATGCCTCCTGTTGGCTTTCACCTCTCCTGAACTTTTAGGTCCCTGCTCTGGTAAGCCCCCTCATCTTGATTGGGCTGGGCTGAGATGGGGTTGGGGAGGAACCCCTATTCCTACTGCAACATGGGCTCCATACTTCCTCCTGCCTTCCACATGGCAGGAGTTCTAGGTACTTTTCTACTCTTTCCTTCTCTTAATCTAAAAGTCTATAAAATCTAAAAGTCTGGTCTACAGATTTAATTCTTTAAATTCATAAAGACAAGGATTCAATAATGCCTTAAATTTATTGGTTCATTGGCATTGGCAAGGAATCCCAAAATTCTCGTTACACCTTGAGTTAGTACCACTGAAGTCAGCAATGGGGTCTTGGCCTATCGCGCACTCCTATGGAGCTCCTCATCCACGTGCACAGGAAGACCACAGTTACTGTGATATGCCTCCAACTTCACTCAAGGGTTGAGACTGATCTTATACATTCACTACGAACACTAACATAGCCTCCTGAGAAGCTCAAGCCTCTGTGAATTTTTGGAGCAATAACCATAAGTGAGCAGAGCTGGGGAGGAGGGTAAGGATGGACCACCTCTCTCAAGGCTGGGTTCACTCATAAAAGCTCCTGGCAGGACAGGCCAGCAGCACTGAGCTCATACCACAGAGACCTGGAGAGTTATCAAAGTTATCAATCCCTTGCAAACCAGAGACTGAGACGCTGCCACTTATCTCCTTGGGGAAACTTGTTTCCTGTGACAAGGGAGCATTTCCTACACATGATGTATGCCACAAGTTTTGGGAGGTCCCTCCCCTGCCCATACAAATGGACATGCCTCTCAAATAATATTATTGCATTACTTCGCCAGGTACCTTCCTTGTGCCCAAATTCTCTCAAGTATTTTACAAAGATCCAATCAGGAGTATGGCTCAAAGGTAGATCACCTGTCTAACATGCCTATGGCTCAAGGGTAGATCAGCACCTCAAAAAAAAAAAAAAAGGTTGGAGATGTAACTCAGTTAATAGAATGCTCTACTAGCATACAAAACCTTGGGATCAATTTCCTAGGGATGGAGGTGCACCCCTGTAATCTCAGCATTTGGGAGGAGAAAGCAGGAGGATCACTAGTTGAAGGTCATTCATTCTCTGCTACATACAAAAAAAAAAAAGGTAATAACACAAACCTTGTGTCAACTTATTTTGACAACTTTAGACAAAAGATTTCTGGCCCATGTTTAAGGCCCAGAATTGACCATTCTGCCCAATTCTACTCACATCCCCATCTGTGCCTACCCCACTGATGAGCAGTGGGCTGTCAGAAATAGAGCCTCACACTCCAGTAGGGAGCCCAGTAGGAACCCTTTGAAGATGAAAAGCAACAAGGTGTGTTTATTTGTACTGCTGTGCGCCTCATCCACCCAAGTTGGGCTGTGTGCAGCTAATCGGCTAGTTAAAAAATAAATAAAATCCACCCTCAAGCCATGAAGCAGACCATTCCAGGAGAAAAGGTCAATGTGCATGGTCCTGGGAGGATGGGAAAATGGAGCCCCTTCACTCACAGGGGATAAAGGTCAGGGGTCTTAGCAAAGGCCAGCCAGGGGGAAAAGGAGACCAACCACCCACCATGAGCACAGCCACCCAACCCAACATGAGCAGCCAAGGGCCAGAAAACTGGACTTAAGATGACATGACATGGGGTGAACCTCAGGCAGGATAGATTAAAAAATAACAACAGCTAAAATCAATACTTCACTTCCCTACCACAAACAATAAAACAAAGGAAGAGAAAACACCCATGAAGGTGTCTCAGAAGGTTCCTGAGCCACAAAGCAAGACAAGACCACAGACTCAGACACACCACTCAACCTGGGCTCCAGGCTTCTTCCAAGACTACCCAAGGGAGGTGGAAATCCAAACCCCAGCTTTTATAACTTCCCAGAAGAGTTTTGAGGTATAGGATGTGGGATAGGGTACTTGGTCTAGTTATGAACCCAGGATTACAAAATAGACTAGTCCTGTTTCCCACAAAGTCCATCAAAATGGAATACATGCTTAAAAGATGATGGAAAATGTACACACCCCCAAAACACCTAGAGATTTCTAAAGTATCCAAGGTAATCCAAAGTCACAGACAATAGTCAACCTCTGCGGCAGAAAGTTGGGCTGTTCCTTCCTTTCCCCCAACAACACCACAGCGTGACTAGTTTATTAATGTTATATGTGCACAGACACAAAATAACCATCGCTGGCCAGGGACGGAAACAAGTAACTGCAACTTTTTATGGAGGCTCAACCGAAGCAAGCCAGGACAACTGGGAGATGCCAGAAATAGTGTCCAGTGGCCACAAGCACTGAACACACACAAGAGCTGACTTCTAGACTATCCCTCGGGTGTTGTCAGGGGACATGCCACAGCTATGTGAACTAAATGTGTGAATCCAGACAGATCTTCATGTCTGAGATGCCCTGGCAACGAGCCTACTCTAACAGCCTCCAAATAATTCACACCTGCTTATGGCTGCTCTCTCCCTCCTCCCTCCAAGCTCCCCCCACCCCTTCCTGAGAAACAGAGCACAGGGACTCAGATCTGGTGAAAAACCAACAGCAGCCACAGAAGCCCCTGGTGGGAAGCAGAGCAAACCCACAGACATCTAAATGGAGTCTCAGAGAAGTGGGAATGATGTCATGGGTGGGGATGGGAGGAGGACAGCTGGACAGTGGGTTCTGAGGATGCTCAGCACCCAGGGACTTCTAGGAAGAGACTTCCTTTGAAAGCACTGACATCCTCAAGGAACAGCTCTGGGAGGAAGAGGGGAATCTCAACTTCCCCGACAAACATCATCAAGGACACCTCAGCAGGCAAGTTGCTAGAAGCGTTTGGGAAAATCAGGCATAAATTAGACATGTGAATGGTACACATGCCAGTGAAGAAAGTTCACTGGGCCCTGTGACCCATGTTCTGGGCATCAGCTACCCGGAAATAAACATCAGAGGGCCAAGGGCGGGGAGAACCTAGGAGGGGGATGCTGACAGCTGTGGCGGGCAGAGGGGGAGGGCTCCGAGCTGGAATGCGAAGCGGGCCCACATCAACAGAAAAGTTCCTGGGAATAGCACGCTGTCTGGGAATGGAGAAGGCATGCAGCCCTCCAGGTTCCAGGATGCGCGCACTGTGGGATGCCAGGGCCAATGGTCGTCAGAGAGAAGTCCTGGGTCCTACCCTCAGGTCAGAGCGCCCGCGACAGACGACTGAAATAAAGATCTGCTTCCAGGATCCGTGAGGAGAAGTAGTAATTGCTAAGTCCAATTCTGCTCCATTGCACTATGCCCAAACCAAACACGAGGAAGGAGGGGAAAGGAGAGGCAGCGATGCCATTAGTCGCGCGCTCAGTGCAGGTGGGAAACTGAGGCAGAAGAAACCCTGGGAGGCTGCTGCGGGACAGAGCGTCCAAGCATCCGGGGAGAGTTCTGCCCTCTCTCCTCCTCGTCCTTCTCCGTCCGCAGCACTCACTCGAGCTACGCCCCATGGGGGCCGCCGCGGGGCTCCGGGAGCCCAGCCGGCCGCGCACAAAGCCCCGCCCGCACCGGCCCACACAATAGCACCGCGCGCGCCCTGCCGCCGGCCCTCCCTCGCGGGGACCCGACCGGCCGGCCAGCGCGGCGGGTCCGCCCTCCGTGCACACCCACGCCCGAATCCTGGGCCGCCGCCGCCCCGCGGAAGTTCGCCGCGCGCCCCCCACTCACCCGCCGCGCTGCTCAGCAGCAGGCACAGCGGCCCCAGCAGCCACATGGCGCGGCCGCAGCTCCGCTACCCGCGCCGCCGCTGCCCCCGCGGCTAGGGCGCTGAGCCCGCCCCTCGGTGCTGATCACGCCCCCGGCGCCGGCCACGCCCCTCGGCGCCGGAGCCATAGCCTGGGCTCTGGCCCCGCCCATCGGTGCTGACCACGCCCCCCAGCGCTGGCCACGCCCCTCGGTGCTGGCCCCAGCCGCACCCTCCCGACCGCAGGCCGCCAGGCAAGTTCTGCCTGCAGAACCGGGCTGTGAGGCGAGGTCGGGCTGCAAGGACCTCGGAACTCCCCAGTCTTTAACTGCTTTTTCCTCCTCCATCCTTCAAGGATGCGGTGCTCAGCACCTCTCCAGGCCCCAGCTTGAGTCTGGATTTCTTGACTCAACTACAGAAAAAGTAAGTACACTCCATGGAGGACGAGAGAAAGTTGAAACAAAGAGGCATCTCTTCCAGGAAAACGCGCAGTTTATGCTCAGTCGTGTCCAGAAGGTGCAAGATGCGGGCGCGCGGGGACCTGGTTAGAAAGCCTGGCTGGGGCTGAGATGCCTCCTGTCTAGCTGGCCAGTGACCTGCAGGTGCCACCCCACCGGGTGACATGACAGCCCATGTGGGTGATTTCCCCTGCTTGGTGTCCAGTGTTAAGAGAGAGAACCGTTTAGCCCAGTGTGCAGAAAGGGAAGGTAAATAAAAACACAGATGTCCAGATGTAAAAAGGAGCATTTGCTTCCGTCCAGCTCGGGCTTCCAGACTCTTCTGAGGCAAAGCCCCAAAAGATGATGGATGACACTTTTTAGCTCCATCCAACCCCTCGTCTGGAAAAAAAAAAAAAGATGCAAAATCAAGGTACAAATGCAAAATGCAAATACTGTATTTGCCCCAAACAAAGCAAACTCAGATCGTCGAGAGCTGTGAATGGATAAACAAGCTATCATTGAATGCAGAAAGTACTGGTGAATTCAGAGCATGCTAAGGGAAAGAACTCAGCCTCAGAGAACGCTTGACAGTCTGCATTAATTCATGTACAAGACATGGGGGTGTGGCATTTTGAAGAACATCAGAACAGTGGCGCCTAGTGGTTACAGGACTTGACTATAGTGGTTACAGGACCCTACATGTGTTAATAGAACTGCACCCCTAAAACCTACCCTTAAAACGTGTGTGCTGTATATAAACTGTCCCTGCCTGGAGGAGCCGGGAAGGGAGAGGATGCTGGGGCCGACCCACTGCTGGTGAGGAGTGCTTGCCTCAGATCTAGGATGCTGAGAGTGGTTGACATTACTTTTTAATTGCCTTCTCTTATCTGCAGTCTTGAAAGCCAAAGTGATCTGGTCAAAATTTAAAAATAACAGTGATGGCTCAAGTTAGTAAGAAATGTGATGTGGGAAAGTTCAGCAAGTGTGGAAATTCTGCAAAGATTTCAGAGGTTTAATATGGGGTCTGCTCACACTAAGGAGGCATCCCACAAAATTCAGGGAATTTTAAAGCCCACAAAATTTTATGTAGTCTGTGGTACATTGAGATTTTATGAAGCATTTCTTAAGAAGCCATGTTGGGTAAAAGGCCTTTGGCCTTTGATAATGATACCTACGAAGGTAAATAATTTCTTCTATAGCTGCTCATTTGCTTTCAAACATTAGTACTATGGAAAGACAATGGACCTCACCCAGTACTGCTTTCCTGCATGGCTTCAGCTCTGGGAATGATGCACTGTGCCTGATGCCTGATTTGTGTTTTCTCTCTCTCTCTCTCTCTCTCTCTCTCTCTCTCTCTCTCTCTCTCTCTCTCTCTCTCTCTCACACACACACACACACACACACACACACACACACACACCCCTATCCTATGGTGCAGACCTCTCCAGGCAAGAGCTAATGAAAAGTTAAGGCCCTTAGTTGAACAGCCTGCAAGGAACTGAATCCTGTCAATAGCCTCAAGACCTTGGAAAAGAGCCTTCCCCAGTCAAGCCTTCAAATGAGACCTTAGCCCTTAGAGAGCCTCACCAGAGACCTAAAGCAGTGTACCCAGCTAAGCTGCGCCAGTTTCCTGACCAGAAAAAAAAATGTTGTATTATATATGCGTGCATTTATGTATATATGTGTACATATATGTTTGGATTTGTTTTCTTTTCATCCACCAGTAATTTATTACAATGCTTACTGCAAACATGGAGTCAGAGAACACTTAACCTCACAGAGCATCCCTTACTAGTCAACCTCAGGAAGGCAGGGAGAGAACTCTCATTAATCAAGTGTCTACTGCAGACATTGCACACATGAGGCGACATTTAACCTTCACAACAATTTCCAAGATAGATGTATTATCTCTTTCATCCAGAATGTAGTGTATGGCTTAAAAGAACCTAGTAAATTATGAGATCTGAAGCCTGGTCTTCCTGATTCCAAAGGAATCCCATAGTCCTGTATCAAACCATGTTACCTACTCCAGCAAAACAATCCCCAATTCATAAAAACAGTCAGGACCAGTAGTGCATCTGACTCCAGAAAAAGAGTCAATCTGCAGCTTCAAAGATCATGTATTCACTGGGTCTGGAGTAGAATACTAAAGCTGATCACAAAAAAGAATTTATTATAGGATACAGCTCAACTCTTGAAAACGTTTTCTGGGTATGTCTAATTGTTGTAGTCCCCAACCCCCCAAAAAGTATTCTCCCAGCTAAATTAAAGTCATCCCAGAGCTGCCAAATGTGTGTGTGTTAATAATTTTTAAATATTATTTATTTCAGAGAGAAAGAGGAAAGACAGAGAGAGAGAAAGAGAGAGAGAGAGAGAGAGAATAGGTGTGCCAGGACAAAGGAACTTCAGACGCATGCACCACTTCGTGCATCTGGCTTTACATGGTGTTGTGGTCAGCTTCTTAGTTGCTGCGCAGAAAGAACCCAAACAAAAGTGGCTTGTGGAGGAATGGGTTTATTTGGCTTACGGACTCAAGGGGAGATTCCATCCTGGCAGGGAATACGATGGCATGAGCAGAGGGCTGGACATCACCTCTGCCACAGCACTGCAAACAGCGGCAAGAAGGTGTGCCAAATACTGGCAAGGGGAAGCTGGCTTATAACCCCATAAGCTCGCCCCCAACAACACAGCTTCATCGAGGTTGTAAAACCCAAACTGCCATCAGCTGAGGATCGATCTATCAGAACACATCCAATTGTTTGTGGGGGACACCTGTATCAAATCATGACACATGGGTACTGGAAAATTAAACCTGAGCTGTCAAAGCAAAGCCCTAAATTTTTAAATTGTCAGGCTAACACTGCTGGGAAACCAATGAGTTCTTTTAATTCACATTTGATATACTCACACACTTGCAAAAGAGAAACTAGTTAACATGTGTTAATGAAACTTTTGCACCATGATAAATGATGAGAATTTTACCCTTCACTTTTAAAAATATGCAGATTGTTATTTACTTTAATGCTTCATGTTTATTTTTCCTTGAATGAAGTTGTCTATTCCCTTAAATGGGTGATTTCTCAATTGTGACTGATCCTGAACCTGAAGTTTATAAAGACAACTATTTGGACAGTTTTTTATCACAGCTACATTTCTTTTTCTTTCTTAGTTGGAACAAGAAAGTGGATTCAATATCTATAGCAACCCACTTTGGGTCTATAGTTGGAAGACCTTGTACTGGTCCCCACAGCACTAGGAGCCAACGCTGGCCACACTGAGGGCTTCAATCTCAATGACCTTTACACTGATGATCACATGTTAAAATATAATATTGGGACCTACAGACCCAATATTGTATTATATTAATTCAAAAATTAATGTCATGGTTTGATCCAGGTGTCCCCCACAAACAAATGAATGTGTTCTGGGTAATCCATCCTCAGTTTGAGTTTTACAACCTTGCTGGAGCTGTGTTTTCAGGGGTAGGCTTATGGGGTTATAAGCCAGCTTCCCCTTGCCAGTGTTTGGCACACCTTCCTGCTGCTGTTTGCATGCTGTGACGGAGGTGATGTCCACCCCTCTGCTCATGCCATTGTTTTCCCTGCCATGATGGAGTCTCCCCTCCAGTCCATAAACCCATTCCTCCACAAGACGCTTTTGTTTGGGCTCTTTCTGCTCAGCAACTAGAAAGCTGACTACAACAATTAATGTTACCGCTTTCTTCTTGCTTTTATTTATTTACTTTTCTTGTTTTTTTTGTTTTGTTGTTGTTGTTGTTGTTTGAGGTAGGGTCTCACTCTAGCCCAGGCTTACCTGGAACTCACTCTGTAGCTCCAGCCTGAGCTCAAACTCATAGTGAGATCCTCCTACCTCTGCCTCCTCAGTGCCTGGCTCTTCTTGTTTTTTAAATGAAGCTAGCAGAGAACTTTATATTTTACTCTGTGGCTGGCATATTGGGCTCACAATGTATTTCTCTGGAAAAGTGCCAATAGAGATGACCTTTCAATTCCTGATTCAGCATATGACCTTTAGGGCTTCTTGTATTACAGCTACGTCCTCTTTAAGGTCACTGAATTAGAAGGACTTTTCCCCTCCCAGCTTCTCCTGACTAATTCTGCCTCGAAGACCTCTTGACCTTAGATTTCGAGACATCAAAGTCCACACATGAAAGTGATTGTAATGTCAAGACATCTGTATTATACATGGGCCGTAAAGTCGGGAAAGGGAGTGGAGATAAAATAAATCAAGACAAAGAAACCGTTTTTAGTCAACCCAAATGCTTGGCCATGGATTCAGAAAAGAACACAACTCTAATAAAATCTACATTTTCAGGGGGGAAATGTATACAGTAATTAGCTCACAAGCCAGAAGTCACAGGAGTTCCTCAGTTAGTGACAAATGACAGTGAATGTGTCCAACTCTCTGAGGTCTGCTTCCCTTCTCCAAGTACCAAACACCGTTTCATAAACAAATATACATGCAGTCAACCTCAATAAGAGCCCCCATAAAGCCCATCTGGAAGGTAAAGAGATTTCATTTTTAATCGACAGTATTGGAACATTTCTCCTGCACTGTGAAAACTCTGCTTTAATAATTTAAGTTGTTTTTCTCGGTATACCTCAGCCTACTTCTTTTAAACACCTCTTCATTTCAAGCTAGGTTCTTTGAGCTTGATGGATTTTCCTGTTTAAAAAGCTTAATTTCAGGTGCTGCTTGATTGCCTAATCTGGGGTTGACATTGTATGGGTTTGTAGCTCTGTTTGAGAGGAGGAAGGGAGGATGAGAATTTTTTTTTCTTTTTTTTTGCTAAGCTTTCAGCACATTGCCACACCCAGTATGGAAGAGGGTGCACAAAGGGGAACGGAAGGGGAAATTACTGTACAATGTTCAGGATCTTTAGGGAAACGTGTTGAGAACACACTAGAACTATAGGTACTGCTTCTGTCAGTGACTTCTGAAAAAATAGCTGCTATTACGTCCTCTCTTGTACAAGTCAGAAATCCCACTAGAAATCTAAACATTCCTCCTTTATTAAAAAATATTTTTATTTTATTTATTTTCAAGGAGAGAGAGAGAATGGATGCATCAGGGCTTCTAGACACTGCAGAAGAACTCCAGATGCATGCATCACTTTGTGCATCTGGCTTTATATGGGTACTGGAGAATCAAACTCGGGTCACTGGGTTTTACAGGCAAGCGTCTTAACCACTGAGCCATCTCTCCAGCCCAACATTCCTCCTTTTGGCTCCTCTTCTCATCTCTAGTCACAGAGATTTGTCTCTTGAATCCAGTTTGCCTCCTTTTTGCTTCTGCCCCTTCCCTACTTCAAACCCTTCAGATCTGGACTTCCCCTGTTCCCACTCAATTGGCTTAAACCCTCCATGGCTTCCTACTGCCCATATAACAAACTCAGACAACTTGACTGATACTAAGGCTGATTCTTACGGGAAAAGGAATGAGGTAGGTGCAAAGTAAAGCCAGCCTCATTGTTAGATGACATTCGACTCTATTGAGAAGCTTAAGCACTAACTACCCTGTGTGTGATGGAAAGATACAGACAGTCAGGTTCTAGCAAGGCCATGCATGGATATGAACAGGTTTGCATAGTGATTAAAAGCGAAGGTTCTGGAACCAGAGGTAAAGCCTGCCCATGCTATTTAGTTGTGTCTTTGGGCACTTAGCCTTTCTGAGCCAATTTTTCTGATAAATGAAAGCTAAGCTACAAGCTGTGAGATGGACTGAATCAGTAGTTAACACCCCACTTAGTCTATAATGAGTATTTCACCAATTAATTACAAGCAGGTATTGATGAATACTGCTCTTTCTACAAAAGAGCCTTCAAGACCGAGATCCACCCCAATCCTACATACTACATGTGACCTGTTTGTGGGCCTCAGAAGTCCATCTTTGGGCATTTTCACAAAGCTTCATGAAATGTTGGAGTGAAGGAATAAAACACTTCAACTAGAAAGTAGTAACTAGCCAAGAATCAACTCAAACTCTCCCAGAAATAATAATTCCGGGAAACAGAGCTACGCAAAATGCAATCTGCTCCAGGATACACATAATAAAGTCACCTTGGCAAACAAAGTATCTGGTGTGTTAGCCAAACCAGAAGAATGGTGGATTTTACAAGGGATGTGGAAGTTGTACATTTACCTATGAAAGCCCATATAGCGAGGTATGTCCACCTGCCCCGCAATGAGACCTGTTCCTGCCGTACAACTGTGAGCCCCATCACAAGGAAATCCAGAGTAATTATAAAGACAATTTTCAAGGTGGAAGAGATTGGGCCATGGTAATGTTAGAAGCTTGTCCACATAGACCAGTTGGCTCAGATTCCATAGAGCAGTGCTAAGAAAGCCAAAGTCAAGGCTGATGCTGGTATGGGCCAATTGGCACTGCCTGTGGGGAAAAAGGTCCATGGTCAATGGAACAGCAGAACCTTTGTTCCATTCAGCTATCCTAAAAATGCTGGTGTTTGGGGAACAAGCGAAGTTTAGAAGGTGTAATATCAATCTCAACAACCAGGCCTGGCTTCAGACAGCAGACCTGTGCTGCAGCTCACTGTTGAAAATATAAACCATTTCTGGACAGGTTCCCCACATCAGCTGCTCCTTTAGCCTCCTGAGCTGTCATGATTCAGTGACTATTCAGAGGTAAAGGCCTAATGCAGCAAGGGATTTCTCATTGGTTGATGCCTGTAATCTCATGCTTACATTCCATTTTTTTCATTCATTCAACAATTCTTTATCAACCACCTGTCACACAATCAGTGTGGTTTTGCTTATGGAAAGGGTCTTTTCAATCTGTTGACTGATGCTTTCAGTCTATCTCTGAAAAAAACTAATGTCACCAGAGTGTAATCCCAACTAGGAGATATTAAGAGAATGGAAACTCAGTGAGTTAAGAGATGGCTCAGTGAGTAAGAGCACTTGCCAACTCAAGCATGAAAGCCTCAAAGAGCCTGATTCACCCTGAGTTTGATTTCCCAGCATCCATGTAAACATTTGGGCATGACCATGCATGCCAGTGAATCCTAATCCTTTGGTGAACAGAGACCAGAAAAACCGCGGGGGGCTCATGCATAAAGTAGTACATGCATCTGGAGTTTGTCTGCAGTGACAAGAGGCCCTGGTGCTCTCTCTCTCTCTCTCTCTCTCTCTCTCTCTCTCTCTCTCTCTCTCTCTCTCTCTCTCTCTCCTCTTGCAAATAAATAAATATTTTTAAAAAGAGAACAGTGGCTCTAGGTTCAGAGAGAGATTCAGTCTGAAGGAAATACATGGATGAGTCCTCAAGTAGGGTACCTGATGTTCTTCTCCCCTGGCCTCCACATGCGTGTTCACAGGGTGTGCATGACCTGCACATACACGTGTATACACTACGTGCCACACCACACACACTTGCAAAAGAGCATCTGACCATGGTGTTTCAAGGTGGGGCCTCTGGGTGGTGATTAGGATTAAGAAAGGACATCCTGGTGAAGCCACTGTGGTTGAATACTGATGGCCTTATGAGAAGAGAAAGAGGTTTGAAAGCAGAGGAGGCATGTCTCTTGACATGTCATGCTCTGTGTCACTCTGCGACTCTGCCAGCATGACACCATCACCAGATAAGGTCCCCTTGGCCTTGCACCTCTATACTAATGAGCCAAAATAAACCTCTTTTCTTAAAAAGTTTTGTCAGCCTCAGATATTTTGTTATAATAATAATGCACAATGGGGTAACACAAGCCTGGTTCAGACAAAGGCATTTGAAGTATCAGTCAGGGCCCCTGTAGGAGGTTTTTAGCAGTAAGTCTTTGAGAGCTCAGTGCCCTTTCATCCAGCTATCACGCACATTAAGTACCACCTACATGCAGGGCCCTGAACTAGAAGCTAAAAGAGATACATCAGACTCTCCCAGTCTAGAGATGAAACTAAGATCAAATCTGCACTAACAATGCAAGATATGAGACACAGAGGAGAGACATGAGTAGCAATCTGATTTTATGGAGTTTGATAAGTGTATGGCTCAATGTTTTCTCTTTGTCTATCTTTAAATTTCAATATTTTGAATTTTGGTCTTCCTAGAAATGAAGTTCTCCCATAAAAACAATAAGTGCAAATATCTACTGAGCATTTTTCTCACTTTGGGTTCCCCTGAGTTGAGTTCAGGGCAAATATTTCCTGTAATCCTTACACTATGGTTCTTCTTGGTTTGCATTTTTTAAGAACGCTGCTTTTTCTGAAGCAAAACAAAACTGTGTGGATAAGTAAAGACAGATGTCATTTAGAGCGCAGTAAACAGCTGATAAAACAGAGCTAGTCTATCACCAAAGTGAGTGAGAATAATCAGAAATCTTGGATGAATTTATGAAGAGGCCATCACCCCCTCTGGAGAAGTGATGTGTGATAGGTGATGTACCAGTCATCTGCAAAGCCAGGCAAACCCAGAGATGAGAAATATCCATTTCCTGTCTATGTTCCAAGTGTCTGTGGCTCAATGACACTTGAAGGGGAAACTTTCTACATTGTGGCCACTAAATGTCATTTTTCTGCTCCTTATCTGATCAGTGCTATGCCCTGAGCTCACTATCAATTGGATTGCACATCAATTTGGTCCTGTAAGTGAATTTAGAGCTGATGAGTCATAACTGGGACCCGATTGGTAGCTTTCATCCTCTGCCTCCTGGCCCTCCTGGGCAACTTCTCAAAAGCTTGGTCTCCATTCACTTTAAACGAGAAGCACTGGGCTGCCTTCACATGCGCACACATGTGCATGTATACCCACACACATGTGAACACAAATACATGTGTGCACACCTCACACATGCACGTGCAAAAAAATAAAAGAAAGAAAATCCTTAACCCTACCAACCGACTGTAGGCCAATACCTGAGATTCTGGCAAGAGAGGAGCCACCACAGTCATATCATGGAGGATCCAAATGGAACCCCACAGAGAATGACGGGATGAACAAGGGGCCCACAGCCACAGCCATTAAATCAACACAGGTTAAGCCAGTGAGACAGAAATCAACTTGACACAAAGACCCCTAAGCTCACAACCTTAAAGCAGCCTTAATACTCATCCACCACGACTCAGGGAACTGAGCAGAAGAGGGGGCGGAAAGATTGTGAGAGCCGTGGTGGGGGAGATTATCCAGAGGCATGGCCAGGAGAACCTGGCTGAATACTAGGCTATCCATGGTCCCCTGTCACAAGGACTGATCCAGACAACCCATGGAGGAGGTTAGCCAGTGGAGGGGGGAGGGGAGGGCAGCGGGGAATTGGGGATAACAACTCATTGTTTTCCCACTAAATGTTGTAACTCATTATGGACAATAAATTTTAAAAAATGTACTCTTAAAAAAAAAGAAAATCCTTGAAAGTATTAAACTACTCCAAAAGGAAGAGCTGTGTAGGATTATAGGTATG